>SNQJ01S0034964.1:11755-58875 GCA_010110895.2 Picea sitchensis
GGAGAGATGCTCCTACATCAAACTCCTCAGTTACAAAATCATGAGCTCCTGCTCATGAGATTCCCCTCTCAGCTGTTGGAAATCCTCTTGGATCCCAAACAAATATCTGGATTGTTCATCTGCTCCATTCTGTTGTTGTTGTTTCTGCTGCTACTTCCTTTCTGCTCAGCTTCTCCTCGCTGGTAGTCTCTGTTGACCTCAACATCAGCCTCATGATCTCCTCGATCACTGCGTCTAGCTGCTCTAGTGGCT
Source organism: Picea sitchensis (assembly GCA_010110895.2). NCBI lineage: Eukaryota > Viridiplantae > Streptophyta > Pinopsida > Pinales > Pinaceae > Picea > Picea sitchensis. Next base: position 12,008 of record SNQJ01S0034964.1, read on the forward strand.
GGCTTTGCTCATGCAGTCTCCCCAGCTGCAACAAATTTTGGCACATGGGCAGATCCTCATGATCTCCCATGCCTTCTTCATCAGTCTCCAACTTTACCTGTTGGATGTGCATGCTCTGCACCATCACCCTCTTTTCCAGGGTTTTAATCTATTCCCACAGATCAGCAAAGCAAATGTTTTCTACCTTTTCTCTTTCTTCTGCAAACTCCCATGTTGCAGTCTTTTCAGCTTCTTGGCTGAAAATACTGAGCCATTCCTTAGAATGATCATCATCCTCTTCTGCTTCTTGGACATCTTTCAAAGTCTGCTCCAATCCCTCTTTGACAGTCTCATCTAACTGTTCTTCTGCTGTTTCTACATATGCAATACAAATTTCCGCCTCCTCCTGGGAAAATGGTAGGAATACTCCAATTCCCCCAATCATCAGAATATTATCCTGATCTCCCTCCTCTGTTAGCTGCACATGTTGATCCAAACTCACCTCTGAATTTATGAGACCCTCTGATAGTCTCATCTGCTCTGTCATCTCCTCGGGCTAATTCCAACTCACTTCTGAGTTCATGAGACCCACAGATAGTCTCATCTGCTCATCCCTACCCACCTGGTAATATGGGATCCTTCTGCTGCTCTCCTGGCAGACTATGAGATCAACCAATCCCATCTTCATCAGTAACCCTTGTTTAATTGAACTCACCTATGAGTCCATGAGACTTTCAAATAGTCTTGAATTTTCATCTCTGCCCACCTGGCAATCTGAGATGTTTCCACTACCCTCCTGGCAGTCTTCAAGATCCCGCAGCGATCTCATTTCATTGCCCAGCTGGAAATGTGAAATTCTCTGGCTGTCCTCATGATAGTCTCTGAGATCTTGCAGTGATCTCAAATCGTTACCCCCCTGACAAACTAGAATTTCTTCTCTGCCCTCCTAGCATTTTTTGAGATCCTCAGCTGATCCCAATTCATTCTTTTCACCGAGAAATTTCCCAGTCTCTGGTACACATACCTGAATCATTTCCTCTTCTGGTCCATTGAGGTTTTCAGCATACCTCAACCATATTTTTAATAGCCTTCGCTACCCTCTGACCATCAACTCCTTGACTGGCCATTTTTCTTTCAGCTTCCTCATGGGCCATTCATACACCCATCTCGACCTCTTATCTTGTCGCATCCACAGTTTGATCTTCTCTATGTCTGCCTTTAATTCATAGATCTCTTTATCCATTTCTGCAAGTTTTTCTACCTTGCTTTTCTTCCCAGCATGCCTATGGTCTTCAGTAACCATGGTGTTGTCCCTGTCTGCTTCATCTTCCTACAGTCTCCCTGACTGCCTTCTTGATTGCTGCCTACTTGCAAACAATCGCCATAGAGTGTCCAGTGCTCTGTCTTCTCCCTCTGCTTGAAATATACAAATAGAGTTCTAGCTCTGATACCACTTGATGTGTATCAGAGTGCTCTTTACCTCTTCCTCTCTTGCCTGAAATATACATACAAGAAATAGGCTCTGATACCACTTGACGCAAGCACGCTCGCAAGCACGTCTACTCACAGGATCTTCTCTTCTCTACTGGCCCGAAGAACACTAAGGCTCTTCTATTTCCCTATCAGGAAATCCATACCCATAGCAAATTCTCCATGGGATATCCTCTTTTCAATCGGGAGATTGGACTAAATCTCACGATCTCGCGAGTTCATGAGTCGAATCTTTCGACTCTTCCTCCCCAATATTGCGATACCCGAACTAGTGATATGGTTATGGCTCCTTTCCTTTTTGGCACCCTCCCGACATGTAACCATAGGCTAGGGCTTAGATATCAGCACCTCTCGCAACTTGCACCTTCATGAGTTCGTGAGTTGAACTCTCGTGCCCTCCTGTTACGATATTCCGAGATGTGATAGGTCAATGCTGGGCTGACTCCTCCCTTGAAGCCTTTCACCCCTCGCAACCTCGTAGGTTGAAGCGTCAAGCCTTCCCACTCTTATCCCATGAATCCCCGAGATGCGAGAATTCAATGGAGTGTTGACTCCTTTCTCCAGGCAACGCGTGTCCACACGAACCTCGGCTCTTGGCCCTTCACGACTTCTGATGTCGAAAGTGAGCCCTCTCAACCTTCGAACCCCCGAGTGTGCGATAGGCGATGAGGTTTATGATCCAACGGTCCTCCTACGACCCAAATCCAATGACTATCCTTCTTCTCACTCCTCAGGTCTTCGCGACTTGGAGCACCCAATGTTTGGGTTCTCACCTTGCAAACTTCCGAGTTCACGAGATCTTTCGATCTCTGCCACCTTTCCTCCTTAGATGGACGGCTCCTGGTCTTCTCACCACGTGTATCCACAAATGAACAGTCCAGATCACTCCTCGCTATTTCGAGACTTGAAGTGTCTCGACTTTCTCGACCTCGAGAATCCCGATATCCTGAGTGTCGATATCCTGATAAGCCAACTCTTTCGGGACTTTCACGTTGGCGTGAGAAGGGTTAAACCCCATGCACCTTCTGTCTGATATGATGGTTGATGGGTATCTTCTCAATATCTGATAGCCCAGATCCATTCACCTGCATGCTGACTCTAGAGGCTAAACTCTGTGCGCCTTCACCTGATCCAACGGCTAGTGGGATTTCCAATTGAGATCAATCGCCGACGATCTCCCCCTTTTATATGCTTGCTCTGATGCTCCCTGGACGTAGAAATCAATGGTCCAGATCTTCTTCTCCACCGATACGATGGATATCATTGCTCCTCCTGAGCTTCTACGTGCTTTCTTCCCAGACTTGGAAGAATTTCAAAAACCAAAGGCCTCAACCCTTGTCTTCCTTCCTCTACGAGCTCCTCAGCTTTGAGACTCGCCTGGATTCTCCACGACACTGTTCCCCCTGAGCTTCTGGAAACTTTGAACTCCTCCAAATAGTTCTTCAACCTCTGCACTCATTGTAGCTACACTCTATTCCTGAAAGCACTCATCCCTCCTGAGCTTTAATCCCTTCGAATCCTCAAGGGATTCTGACGTCTGTGCCTTTGCAGAGTCCTTACGCACACACAGTGTTGTCTCTCCTAAGCTTCTCAAATGCTCCGACCCCTAAGGGATTTTATCTTTCTTTCTTCTCCTACAGATGGAGAATATTGTGATGCCCTCCTAGCTATCCTCTAACTCCACAAACCTCTTGCTGAGTGCTTTTGGGTATTCAGTAACCCTGTGAATATCACTCAGTGGATTCTTCCTCTAAATCATAGAACTCAAAGAGTTCTCTTCTCTTCTATGCCTATCTGCACACTTACTCGATGCCCTCCTGGCAAAGTATATTCTCCCAAAATGTCCAATAGTTCTGTCTCCTTCTGTGCACCTATGCACTCGCTCAATGCCCACCTGATAGAGCTCTCAGAATCCTCAGTGATTATGTTTCTTCTCTGAGCTTCTCAACAGAAGTCCTCCTTTGTTAACACCTTGCACCTGCTCAATGCCCACCTGGCAGAGCTCTCAGAATCCTCAATGATTTTGATTCTTCTTCCTAAACTCATAGCAGAGTTCTTCTCAATGCACCACTGTGCATATGCTTAATGTCCACTTGGCGGAGCTCCTCAGAATCCCTAGTGATTCTGATCCTCCTTAAGAACTCATAGAAGAGTTCTTCCTCCGCACCCTGTGCCTGTGCTCGATGCCCACCTGGCAGAGCTCTACAGAACTCCTCAGAGCTTCTTTCTGCAACTGTGTTCTTCTCACATAGCCTGTCCTCCAAGTTATTCAACAACCTTGAGGTCTTCTCCTGAGTTGTTGATTCCAATTCTTGTGTCGCAACATGTCCTTGTCTGAACCCGCAGTATTCAGAAGTGCTTCATTGCACTGGTATTCAGAGACCATAGTACTCTGTCACGCCCTCCTGGCATGAAACCTCAAAGACCTTCACCTGAAATCAAAACAACCTGCAAATGCACAACTACAGTATACATCTACAGCATAAAAGAACACTCACAGACATCCACATAACACAGAATAATGTAGGAAAAAATGTTTTTTTTTTTTTTATTAAAATGGAAAATGCCTGTAATTACAAAGTGTTCTCGAGCTCTCTCTGGCTCTACAACTCAACTTACAACTACAACAAAGTACCAAAATGAGATATGAAATCTCCTTTACCTGAGGGGGCTCTTCGAGCTCTTCCCTCCAATCTACCTACCCTATTCAATTACATTGAATAGTTGTCTAATCCACATCTAGATCTAGATCTCATCCTTACAAACATTAATGGCTGATCTACCTAATGCCTGCACAAAGGCATGACTCTACAGCGCACCAACCTACAACATTAAATTACACTGAATTTAGATTTCAAATGAGGCTGTGCCTCTCTCTTCAGCTTTGAATGCACGTGCTCGATGTGGTTGGCTGGCTGGCTGGCTGACATGGAGAGATGCTCATGCATCAGGTGGCCTTTGGGTTAGTCGATTGCATGGTGTGTACTTCTAACGTTTGGGTAGGGTGAGAAGCCAAAGCAGTAGTTTGGTTGGCCGTTGTGTGTTGTATGGATAACTGTTGCAACTGTTTTGTCAATTTCTCAGTGGGCTTAGTTTGTGCTGAACCAACAATACCATCGGCCTATGGTCCAACTCTCTGTATAGTTTTATCCAGTATCGAACATGGCACATCTGGCAAGATGTTGTATAGTAAACTAGACTGAGAATAGATGAGATCAAACTATTGAGCCCTCATGATGGCGTCTTCTTCGGAGAAAAATACGGATGTTGCGACGTCTTTGGATAACTGTGGGACCAAAGACTTAAGGAACCACTCAAGTAGGAATGTTGGTGGGATTGGTACTTTGATTAGACTCTTCCAGCGTCTCCATTCTCGGATATGATCAGAGATATGGTCCGTTGTTGTCTGTTTGAAATTGGGGAGCAGCTCTGTGCCAGTGTTGTATCTCACAGGTAACTGCAAATGGTTAAGGAAGGCCATCGCCAATTCACCAAGAGAAGAGTATCTTGAGTGATCGATCTCGATGTACCATTTCGCGACACTCTCGATAAGAGTACATTGAAACAATCGCAATTGTTCAGATTCATCTTTCAATGAGTTAGATGAACACCAAAGATGAAAGGTAGTCACATGATCACCTAGATCTTCATTAGGCTTGGCCTCGAACTTTGGAATGTCTGAAGGCAACTTCAATGACATAGGAGGCCAATGTGGATCGTGAAAAATAGGATAATTTAGCAACCTTGTCAAATCTGACAAGTGTAATGTCGCCAGGAATGGTAGTTTGGGTTGCTGTTGATAACCTGGGAAAAAGGGTCCTGGAGTTTGACTGCCACCAGGTTGCTAGGAAAAGTTTGGCTGTTGGCCCGGATCCTGGTAGAAACTATGACCCTCACCAGTGTAAGGATTTTTCATCTATGGAGACATCATCGGCTAATGTCCCATAAAGGAAATAGAGTGTTGGGCATGCATTGTGTTTGAAGGACTTTGGGAAGGATTACCCCATGCCGGTCCTGCTGGTAGAGGCATAGTAGTATGTCCAGGGTTCCATTGACTGTGGAAAGAATTATCCCAGAACAACATTCCATAGGAGGCAACGGATCCTTTTCCTGAGTTCTAAGGTCCTGCTATGTGTGCCCCCTGTGTAGGAATAGTACCCTGCGTAGGAGTGGATTGTCCAAAAATGGGGTTGCCCCGAGTCGAAAAAGCAACGGATGAGAATGTGTTGTTACCAAACGTGTCATTCCAAGAAAACAGTGTCGAACCTATCGACATACTTTGCGTAGGTGTTCCTTGACTCCTTGCTCCAAATAAACTAGTGTGTGTAGGCTGCCCAACAAACTGTTGATGTGGACCACCAAGTGAAGGGGACGAAGGAGGGATGTGACCTCTTGTGTAAGGAAAAGCATTAAAAGGGATAGGAGTGCCCCCAAAGTGACCTTGTAGAGGAGCGCTAGAGATCCCTACCCCTAGACCCAAATTCTATAAAGTGGAGTAGGTTAGTGCAGGACTGGTACCTGAACTAGGCATACTGTATGAAAATGGAGGGTCTGTCGCACTAGGTGTGAAGGGGGTTGTGGCCACCGCCATAGACTGGTTCGATCCACTATGTGATGTAGTTGCGACCGAGACCATGGTGGCTCAGACCAACAATGGTAGGTTAGGAGATGACTCTCCTGTGGTAGCAACTGTGGTGGGAATTGAAGAATTCCCAGAAGAAGTAACAACATTTGTTTCCATAGCTGTGTGAGGCACTGTCTGGTGTTCGTGAAATTGGATTGGTACAATAAACGGTTTCAAGATATCAATGGTTGGGGTTTCAACTGAGCCAAGAGCGGCTGCTTCAAGGTTCAAAATGGTTGATTCCTCCGAGAGTTGTTCAGGAAAAAAGGTTTGTAACCTGGTCGCTTCAAAATACCCTTGTTGGTCTAGCTTCCGCCTTAATGGTGGCAGGGGTGGCTCCAGTGGAACCGGTGGTAGGCCAAGAAGCCTTCGTGACCGGCGGAGCTTGGGATCCTCCACTGTGTGATAATATCCAAGACATGCTAAGGTATTCTAAACGTTCAAAAGTAACACACACTAAAAAAAAATCCCCTAAGAGATAAGACAAACAATCACTAAACTATTTGGAGGAACAGTTACAATAACCAACACTAGAGCAACTTACCGGTGCAAGTGAAACTCGAACATGGAAGCACCCTCTGGGTATACTCTACAAAACATGGCCCGATGTTTGTCCTAGGTACTGTGTTATACCCTCGCAGTCACCTGTGTATGTCCCTAAAAAGATTGACAACTAGGTTGCCAACACGCAAACAGTCACCAGGTGGGTACAGTCGAAAGTCAGGTAGACCACAATGAGAAGGGTATCGAGCCCGAAACCTATCAAGGGTATCGAGAGAAAATGGTCCAAAAGAAAACTGAGGAACCCAAATAGATTCGAGACCCACAAAGCCCAGTGGCAAATGAAAACGACGGAATCCCAAAACAAGCCCTCTATATGTGTTCTCCACTACGATTGGTCTGGCTTTGGAGGGGTTATCTCCGCTACCTTTCTGCACGCGACCTCATGTTTATCCCCTGTGTTAGAGGGGGGTTCCGGAAAACTTTCATGAAACTGGACTTAGACACTCCCTATCTCAAACTCTAATGTTTGGTTTTGAATGGCCTTGAAGAGTTTCCTCTCCAACCTAATCCAAGGCCCTAGTCCTGAACTAGTTTGTGAACCCTACAAACATAAAAGTCTAATGGATTTTAAAATTAGCGTTGCTTTTATGGATTTATATTACGTCAAGGGGTATGAGGGTGAAACTAATGATGTGCAAAGACGAAATAAAAAATGAATGAAAAAAGATGGAAAAAAAAGACTTTTACTAAATGCAAAATTTCAACAACTTTTCACAAAAAAAGATTTTTTTTAATTTTTCTAAGATTTTATACAGCAACTTTAAAGGAATTTCGCTTGAATACAAGCTACTTATGATCTAAGTGGACTGTAAAAAACTTACGAAACAAAAGACTTTTCCCTAGCTAATGATGCAGAAACACACCTTTCAACCAAAGAAGAAAATGAAAAGATATATATTTTTTTATTTAAGTGCTAGTAAAGAAAAAAATGGAAAATACCGACAAGCAAAAAACCAAGAAAAAAAATTATGGTTTAAAGCGCAGATCGCAAAGAATCAGAGTAAAGAATCACACAAAGGCAATTAAGAAAACAATGACTCTCACGCTTGTCTAAAAACCATAAAACAATTTTTATTTTTTTTATATTTTTCTGTCAACTATTAACTGCGAAAAAGAAAGCTAAGGGTAAGATGAATCCTAAGCTATTGACTGTTCAAACCTAGATTCAAACACCTGAGGGGAATACTTATTATCAAAGGAGGGGATGACTGCCCCACCCTGAACAAAAAGTAGCCTGTACAGGCACGCTACTGTCACTCAAACAGATCGTGTGTGAACGCATGCTGAACAGAGACAAAAATCATGTACATGCAGGCTGACCTTGTACAAGCCACGTGTATATCTAAATTCTAAGGAAAAAAATGAAAACAGACAGTCTAGACTAGGAAGAGGCCTCTGGTATTGATAACTAGGGTCCCTTGAAGGCTTGGATGCTTTTTCTAACAGAAAAGACAAATAATGCAAGGAATAATAAGGTGAAAAAAGAAATCTAAGATAGGATTGTGAACCAGCAAGACTCAGACAGGATTCCAAAAAATCCCCTGAGAATGTGTAATTATGACAGGGAAGAGGAGGACTGCCTCTAAGGTTCTCTGAACTCCTGCACACTACTGCTATCTCTACAGCTAGCCTTCACATGTGGGCTGTCAGAGGATAGGGCATGGGTACATGCGTGCATGCCTTCTGTAGGCCGCGTGTACCTCTATGTGTCCCGAAAACTATAGTCAAGCAAAATTCAGGGAAAGTTGGTATGGAAAACCAGACTCCCTGCTAGCTCAGACCTTACAGAAAAAGACAGGCAAAGAAAAACATAAAACCTAATCTTTAAACTACCCAAAAACTTAATTAAATCCAAGAACCCTAAAGAGTATTCTCCCCAGTATGGTCACCAATTCTGTTGTTGGGAAAAACACCCTACAGACTAGCAAACTAGGGTCAGACTTGCATGCAGATTTGACCGAATAGAAACTACTTTTTTACCTACATCCCAATATTTAAACCCCATTTTCAGAGTAAATTCATGGAAAAGGACCACCAACCTTATTATCGGCGTTCGATGTAGATCCTCCTTTGCGCTTTGATTACTTGCTTGCGCTGCTTCTTCCACAGATGACCTGCATTCAAGACAAACAACAACTATGCATGTATGCTACTTCTATACTCAAGGGTTAGAAATTAGGCATAAATTAATCAAATCATATACAATTCATGAATTGGGATAGGAAAAGAATTATTTTTATTACTGAAAGTGAATCAACTTACAAAAGCTGAGACCGACCACTTCTCCTTGAACCTGATCCTAGGATCCTCTTCTTCTATCCTTCAAATGCTTTGCGTTAAATCTCCTTTGGCATGAGGAAAGGCTAAAGGTTTGGGACAATGGATTACGTAAATGGGCAGAGTTTCTTCACTATATTTTTTCCTCTTCCAAATGGTACCCCTACCCCTTCTTTTATAGGTTAGAAGGAGCTAGGGTTTTGGATGAACCCTCGACCATGCATGGCCGGGAGTTTCAGTTAACTGACCCGTAGCTTTTTGTTCCGTCGGCAACTTTCCTTTTTTCTTGCTTTGTTAGGTACACGCGGGCTGTTGTGAGTCATACAGTGTGTACATGCATGCAGTAATGGGTTAGGACGCGTGGGCCTTGATACAAGAGGATTTTCAAAGAGTTGTTCAGTAGAGTTTTGGAAAAGAAGGGATATGAGTTGGCCTAATGCCAGGTAAGCATGTGTGGTGCAATTTAGGGTTATAACACTAATTATTTCTTCTATGCAACTTTCATGTCCAATGGATCCATTCATGTACTTAGAAACTGCATGATGTCCACAAAGTAGTCATCCACCATTTTAACTACAAATAGTTGTGCATATGGTAAGTTTTCATCTATATTTTCTGCATCTTCTCGTGATAGTATGCATGATAAATTATTTGGTCCTGCATTCAACTTTCTTGTTTTCACCACAACATCAAAATCATATTCCTAAAACAATAGTAGCCATATTCATATTCTCCCCCCCAACATTGGCTTGTTCACCAAGTATTTTAATGCAGAATGGTATGTATACATCTTAAAATGAGATCCTAATAAATAATGTCTGAAATTTTCTAGTGCATATACCATTGCCAATCCTTCTCATTTTGTAGTGGTGAAATTATTCTCTACTATGGACAACTTCCTACTTGAAAAATAAATTGGGTGATCTATGTCTCCCTCCTTTGGTTGAGATAGTAATATGCCCAAAGATATGGATGATGCATATACATGAACATGGAACTTATTTTTCCAATATGGAAGGATAAATTCGGTTTGGTCACTAGTTTTTTATTTAAGGTGTCCAAACCTTTCTGAAAGTCGTCGTTCAATTGGGACATCACTTCCTTCAACAAATTTTCCATAGGTGTTGTTATTTGCACATAGCCTTTGATACAATTCTTGTAATACTTTGTGTGACCTAGATTTTCCCTCAAATTTTTGAATGATGTAGGTGGTTCTAAATGTAAAATCATTGTAATCTTGGCCAGATCCACTAGTAATCCTTTCTTGTAGACCACATGGCCCAACAAAATTCTAAATAGTGCACAAAAAATACACTTCTTCAAATTCATAGAAATCTGACACTGTCTACACCTATCCAACATTAAATTGAGCACTCTTATTTGATCCTTCAGTAGACTGAACATAGTCCAATAATCTAAGTATAATTCAATAAAATAATGAATAAATTCCTTGAACGCTGCAACCACGACTCTTGAAAAAACTGCAGGGGAATTCTTCAATCTAAAGGGCATTACTATATATTGATAAATTCTCCAGTGTGTCACAAAAGTAGTCGTGTACTGATATTCCTACACAATTTTTCTCTAATGGTACCCTGAGAATCCATCCCTGAAATAATATGTCTCTTTCCCTCCTACATTCACCAATACCTCATCTGTGAATGGTGTGGGAAATGGATCATGTAAACATGCATCATCCAGCTTCCTTAGGTCCTGTTGAGATCAATTCCAACTTCCAAAATTTCCCTCCCTTTTCTATTTTCCCAATTTATTTGTTCCATTTCTTTTCCCTCTTATATACCTACCCTCATTCCCATTTTCTTTTCTCCCTTCTCTTTTCCCTTTCTATTTAACATACTTAGTCATTTTTCAAAAATGACGGGTTCACGGGTTGGTGGGCTTGCGGGTCTTCACCTCCATCCATGTTCTTATATCATGAGTTTGACGAACTACCCTATTATAATATACTTAACCATTTTGCAGGTTCACAGGTTCACGGGTTCAATATTTAAACTTCCAGGTTCTGCAATCTCCATTTTGCACCAAAAGACCCATGATCTACATTATGATCGTCAAACTTATCGTGGGTACTGAGCCCCTAAGTATTTTATTTCTCCTATATCGAAGTCCGACCGACCAATGTGAAATAATTAGCCTATTTTTTATCGTTTGCAACCACGGCTTCACGGGTTCTTAGGTTGGTGGGTTCACAAAAAAAACAAATTCAAATTTCTCTTGTTCGTCCCCTCCATCTTTGTGCTTTTCCCAAAACATATTTATTATGGTTTAATGCTAATAACTAATCATGCAGGTTCCTTAAATATTGTCATTATTAAGCTAAGGGATAGAGAATATTTTTCATTAAATTGCATTAAAGCACGATTCTCCAAGGGTTATATTAGTGTTGTATCTCAGAAATGTTTCATTTCAAGTTATTATCTAGTTGAAAGAACACTCTCATCAACCTATGAGAACAAAAACTAGACAATAGTTCTGTGGTGATACTTTAAAAAAAAAAATTCATGAAGAACAAAACTTTTAGTGGTCCAGATCATACTCGTATTACTCATCTCAACCTACAGATAAATATATAATCTGGACATCCAAAATTTCTCTCACAGGGTGTGTCCCTAAGGTATTCGACTGCAAAGAACTGGTTGCATGGTACATTCAGAAATGTGCAATGGGTCAGTGAATCATACAAATCCAATATCATTTCCCCATATCTCTTTCACCACAAGTGTTTCGTAAGATGTTGAAGCTCCCTGAGCCAATACTTACCTTCAAAGGAGAGGATTGCAAAGATTTTCTAAAAAACATGACAATGGCCTGGACCTCTTTCCTGATTTCTTAGAGAATCTCATGGCTATCCCATAAGACATATCTAGGATTTAGTTCGACTCGTTTAAAAACCCATTTTGGGAAATCACAAGGTTGTTGTTACCCATGATTTTGATAGGCTTGTTGTAGTCTCCAAGTTATTGTTCAAGCTTAAGTCCTTCACACAATTCTTTCACCAATTCTCCAATGAATCTTGCTTAACCTTTTCCATGAGAATTCCTTCAATATATAGGAGAGAATGGATTAGTTACTTGGATAAGAATGATCCCAAAATATCAGGGAATCTAGTACTAGGATAACCATTCAAATGCCAACCCATCCTTCTAGAAGATTCCCTTCTAGAAGCATCAAGAATTCATCTTTTTCCATGCTTTAGGAAGAGTTCACACCCTATCAGTTCAACACAGTGCAAGAAGTTCGCACCCTAGCTTAAGGCAACCTACGAGAATGGGTCATTTTCACATCCAAATATACTAGCAGCCTGCAAACCTTCTTTAAAAGTAAGATTTTTGGGAAGAGAACAACAGCTTGGAGACTACAGCAAGCCTATCAAAATCATGGGTAATAGTTGTTTACCAGGATGGAAAGACAAGAAAGCACCGCCACCATTTCCTGCATGATTCTTTATATTTTATATTTTACAGTTAAAGAGAAAGATATTTTAGTTTGGGAAAATTGATTTCCATTGAAATCTTCGCCCAATTGTCACATTACAAAAGGGACAAGAAATTCTTTAGGGATTCTTATTTGGTATTTGAGATAACATATTGTTGTCAATTTCCAAAATTGACTATCTGTAAGAGAGTGAACTCTAAAGCCGATCTAGTCACCTTTTGGTATCAAGCATTGTGGAGACACAAGATTTCTTTGAATTTTTACGAAGTTTACAATGATTTCATTTCAATTTTGAAAGGAATGTTGTTTGGTAAAAATACCCCCAGGATATCTGACTAGGAAAATAAATTCTTGGAGAAAAAGGGGATGTTAGAGCGAGTGTAAAATCACAGTGTTATCAAAATCTTCTATTCCAAGGAAAATCCCTCTTTTCTTCCATACCATGTATCTGATAAAATGTTTATTACGGAAGTGGCAATACAATATACTTTATGGCTGTACTTTTTCCACGAGAAATGGAAAAAACAATTCATACCCTTTCCTTGGAAAATTAGAGACTTCATATTCAGGAATATAAACAAAATTGATGAGTTTGTGAATCAATTCCACAATGTAAATATGAAGTATTCTAAAAAGACAAATGGGTTTGACCCTAACAAAAAATTTCGCGGAACATATGTTGATTCATACTATTTTGAGTAAAGAAGAAGATAACAACTTAGGCACTCCTACTCACAATGTTGGTGCCTTGGAAACAATACTTAGTACTAATGAGTTTTACAAGAAGAAAGGAAAGGGTCCCAGTGAGAAGAGCACCTAGTCCTGTTGTAGGATAAATTGGTAAATGTAGACATAAACTAATCTCCCTAGATCCACCTGGATCTAGAACAAAATAGGACAGGACATGATGCTTTCCCTAGGATCTAATCATCGAATTTACTACCAAACAAAGGATGAGAGACATACCTTTAAGTGTCACTTCCTTATGTCTTTGTTGTTCCTGTTTCTCTCCAGTTCTCTTGTGATATTGATGTTGTAGTGAGACACACACCAACCAAAGTGAAAGAAGTAAATTATATTCAATGACAACCTATGCATATGATCAAGGAATTATGCAATAAAATAAAGATAATTCTATGGGAAATAAGCATGCCACTGTATTATATTAAATACTAGGAAGAGAGATTACACCTAGATGCCTTTATGTCGTAAGGTTCCTTCCAACATTTCCTTACTTCCCACACACTTCTTTCACCAAGGATTCTAAGACCATGGATCGGATAACTACTCACAATCTATCTTGACAAAGAAAATATCAAAGCCAACATAAATTTCCCAAGATCAATCCAACTCAATCAAGCTAACTTTATCCATGAGAGCTCCAATACTTTTATAAGTTGAAGAGGATAAGGTGATGAGGTTAGGATGATCCCACTAAATCATGAAAGCAAGTAAGATCCAAACCATTCAGAGACCACCTCACCATAGAAGTTTATCCTTCTAGAAGGATCAAGAAAATGATTGTTTTTTCCCACGTACGGAGGCCACCACACCCTAGCTATAGTGCAGCCTGTGGAAACTCCGTAGCCTAGCTATAGAGCAAGGTGAGAAAATCAGGAATTTCCGAACTCTGCATATATAGTAGCCTACGGAAATCCTCCAAAATAGGGTTTTTACAAAGGAAAATATAACTTCTTCTCTCAGGAAAAGTTCTTCTCCCTTCTTTCTTCAGGAATTCAGGCCATTGACCCCTCTAAAGGCAAAAAATAGGTTTACATCATTAACAGTCATAGTGTTGATGAAAATAATGTGTAACAGAGAGCCCCCCAAAGTATGAAGTTAGAACAGAGTGATAGCTGATATACTTTGTCGAGTGTGTGTAGGGAACAATGAATAGTCGGTCAGAAACCTGCCAACAAACAAGGAAATACAATACAATAATATATCATCACTAAGGTAGGCATTCCCATACTCAAAATACAAATGGCTCAAAGCATAAATGTCGACATGTGAATATCCATGTCAAGTAAGACAAGTCATGGCCACCAAACATACACTGTGGATCCATGCCAATATGACTCAAATATGAACATAGCCACCAAAAATACACTGTGGATATATGTGTTAAAGAATCAAATTTGAACATAGCCACGAGACATACAATGTGGATCTAAGAAACAATACAAACTGAATATACTCCAATGCAACCTAAATCTATGAGAAAAGATTCAGGGTCTTCATATCCACCACTCTATAGTATGAATCTAACCATGCGAATACACGTGCTCAAGTCAAACATGGTAGAAACCACTTGATTACCATTCATTAGTGAATATCGTTAACAAGTGCAAGAGAAATTACCATTAATGCCAATGACTCCCAAGGTACACTAGTACAATCTAATGAATGTGAATTAATGAGCTGAAGTCGAACACTCGACAGGATCTCTCGATCAAGGGTCAATAATGAAAACCCATTGTCGAAAGTGAGGAAACCTACCATTGAGGCATGCAAGTTCCAAGGTAACAATTAGTTTCTAATTCTAATTCCTGGATAATGAGTTGAAGTCAATAGGAAAAGACTCATCATAAGAGGGCCTTAATGTATCCCCCATCAATGACACAAAATGGGTAATAAGATTTGATGTAGATCAGAGTAACCAGTAACTCAGGACTGACTCAGGGATGGCCAATGCAATAGAAGGCTTAAGGGTTGTGGAAAAGGCTGACACAATAGAAGGATTTTTGGGTTGAAATTCTCTTTGAACATATTGACAACATGAAAAATCTCTTGGAAACACTGACTCAAAAATAGGGATCACAGACCAATTTGTAATCTTATAAAGGAGTATGATCACGATATAAGCGGATTTTCCAACCTAGACACAAGGTGAGTGAAAGGGTGTCATGTTCAAAAGCGAATCTTCCATATAATATAGGTTTAGACACATTTCTTTCCCAATTTTTCCCCCACCATTTCTGGTGAGTACCTTTTGATTTTTACACAAGCTTGAGGAGGATAACATATGCTTGAAATTTAATCTCATCCTTTAGATGAGTCCCTCGGATTATGTTCAACGAACCCTAGGAAGGAATGGTTCAGTCCCATATGGGCCTTTCAATGTTTGTTTTATGAGTCCAAAGAAAGAAAACTCATGGGATTTTCATGTTTTAGAGAGTCTGAAAAATGCATAAAGAGAACTCTCTCAGTTCCCTTTTTGTAAATTAGTTTGATGAGACCGAAAAAGTGATAACCTACCACCCATCAAATGTTTTCTTCAAATACGTTTACGAGCATGAAAAGAACAAGGTCCCTCGACAATCTTTTCATGTTTAGAGATTCTGAAAAGAGCTTAAAGGGAACTCCAGGGGCTTCCCTTTTCGTATAACCCTTACGAGTCCAAAAAAGTGATAACAATTTACTCGGTTACATTCTCATTGATTTACGAGCATGAGAAAGAACAAAGACTAAGCTCAGTAACTTATTCTCATGTATTTATGAACATGAGAAAGAACAAAGACTAAGATCAGGATTGTTTTCATTTTCACACAAGATTTCAAACAAAGCAAAACTATGCTTGGGGTAGATTTTATTTTTACACAAGCTTAAAAACTAAAAAAAACTATGCTTGGACTTGGTTTCATTTTTACACAAGCTTGAACCAGAGGAAACTATGCTTGCAGAAGGTGGTTTCATTTTTACACAAGCATGAACCATATAAAACTATGCTTGGACTTCCCAACACATAGCACAGGGATGGTTGGTACTGAGAACCCGACTTAAGAAGCTAGCGAATTAACTTAAGCATGAAATCTAGAGGATGAAAGCATTACCCCCCAAGCATCGATTCGTCCAATGACATAGGAGGATGAGAAGAATCTTTAAAATCTAGAAAAAGGACTTGACTCAAACAGAGAGGGGAAAGTTGTTTCATTTTTTAATGAGCTTGATATAGGATAAGAACTATGCTCGAGAGTCCGGGTTCAATCCCTAGACCTCTATTTCATTTTTTAACGAGCTTGACACAAAAACAAGAACTATGCTCATAAGTTCTGTTTCATTTTTTAACGAGGTTTCTACAGAGACATGAAATCTATCCTCAACTGGTTTCATTTTTTTAACGATCTTGAAATCAGAAAACCATGCTCAAAGAGGGTTTCATTTTTAAACAAGCTTGAAATTAGAAAATCATTCTCAAGGATGGTTTCATTTTTTAACGAGCTTGAAATTAGAAAATTATTCTCAAACTCTTATTGATCATGTCTTTGAAGAGGAAAATGATATAGAAGGACACCATGTCAAGGGACAAATCTTGGTCACGACTTCCAAGAGATCTTCACTAGACGCAGGAGACACACTCTGGAAGGACACCATGTCAAGGGTCATGATAGGGGTAAAGAGGTTTTGCTCCAATAGCTCTACTGAAGACATCACCATGTCAGCTACCGAATCCAAGTCATTTTCATCAACAGTGGAAGGGATAGGAGACAACGCCACATAATTGACCTGTGGCAGGGGCAATACTGTCTACATATAAGAACCATGTAGGGATTTCATTGAGGTCAAGTCAGGACCAAAAAATGAAAGTTGATCAATGGCCATAATTCTTCCATTGTGTGGGAAAGAGATCACATGAAAAATAGTGGACACAATAGCTTTCATGGCATATACATAATCGTGCCTAAGGAGTAAAGAAAAGTCCAAGGGATCTTGGACTACCATGACATCAATAAAGACAATTTTCCCTCCCAAAGTTACAAGAAAACGAGGAAGGGTCCTTAAAGGTTGATTGGTTCTTTTGTTGAAAGATAATATATTTTGCGTAATCGAAGTAAGCTAAGGAAAACCCAAATATTGCCAAGAAAAAGAGGACAAAATACTAACAGATGCACCTTCATCTATCAACTTCTAAGGAATGTCTTGACCACAAACCTATACTATAATCTGGAAAGGAATGTGAGAGGGAAGATGAGGTCTAGTTAGCACATCCCAATTAAAAAGGATGGCCACATTACTTGGAGGGGGTTGCATGGGAGAAGGAGGAATAACCCTCAACACGGTACAGTGTGTATCAATAACAAAAATGTGGGCACTATCAGGTTTACTCTCGAGTGAGAGAGTAGGATCGATCGATGATGAGATCAGATCGACCAATAGGGTTTCATTATCCAAGGGGAGAATGGGTTCGATGGGTGGAAATGAATCAACCATTGAGGTTTCACTCTCTAATGGGAGAGTGGGATCAACCGACAATGGAATTGGATCAACCACTTGGGTTTCACTCTCTAACAGGAGAGTGGAATCAACCAAGGATGGGATCAAATCGACCACCTTCTCAACTGGTTCAACTACAGACGTGACCAGATTGACTACCTGATCAACTAGAATGACCGACGGGGGAACCAGATGGATCATTCCATCAACTATAGGTGGGTTGAGAGAAATCTTGCGATAAGAAGATGGAAGTTTAGGTGGTGAAACAATCATATCTTCTAGTAATTTTGAGGCTTCATCCATACGAAGGCAAAGGTGAGTTTGATGACTCCCCCCGCATAACCTACATGGAAACTTGACTCTACTTTTCTTCTTCCCAGGGGTATTTTGACTAGTTGATGGGAGGTCATCAACATGTTGTTTAGAGGCTAATGACATGGGTTGGTGAGGGTGTGTATACCATACTTATATAACCTTGGATATACCAGGGCAATCCTTAAGAAGATGCCTACCCTTACAAAGCCTGCAAGGGTACCTAGATTTACGGGTAGTTTGGGTGATCTTGACATCATCAACACTCCCAGCACGATCAACAGTAACTGGTTTGTTTCCAACACGTCCGACAGTGGTTGGCATTTTAGATCCTTTCTTATTTTTCTTCTTCTTATTCTTCCTTTTCTTCTTCTTCTTATCCACTGAGTTACTAGATTTAGAATTTCCACTCAGCGAAGAAGATGAAATGGAAGAATACCTTGCAAGTAAATAAGGCAAAGAAGATCTTACTGGTGAAGAAGGTGAAGGATCAACATGAGGTTGATGTTCTTGGGGGGAAGTGATTACAACTAAAGCACTAGCTGCATTCGGGAATACCTGAGTAGAAAAGAACCATACTGGTAATCCAATTGTGAGACCTGGAAGGCTCAAAGTAGTGATGTAAGGAGGACCAATGTTCCCGTAAGAAGGAAAAACAAAAGGTTCCCCTAGAAAAGGGGTTCCTTCATGGTTCATTCCAGGAACTGATGCCATTAAAAACAAATCTAGCCTAGAGTCTACTAGGGAGAACAAACAACACACGCTAAAAATCTAGTAAGCAAGAAAGAAAACAAAACCTTCTCACAATGAGCACACTAGTTGGTAATGAAATCCAACATCGTGGGAACAAAGTAAGAAGGGGATGATATAGAGAGGGTGGAAAAGTTAGATTGACGACATGCTTAACGAAATTACACCCTGGTGCAAGCTCCCACACATAATCGTGGGTATACCCTCCAAGGAACCCAAGTGAGTTTGGCCAACATCAATTCTAGGTACTATGAAGACTTTCCCCTCCACAGTCACGTTGTGTAAAGAACCTAAAAGAGAAAGGCCACTAAGGTTACCAATTATTACAGTGATGCATGGGGAAATACTCGACAATCCAATCCATGCGCAAGGGTAGGGTATCTATCCTGAAATCAACATGAAAAGCTTCCACTCATCATTGTGGGTATACCTTCAAGCGACCCCCATAATATGCACAATCTCTACACCAAGACCAACAAAGCAGGGTGAGTAACTCTGCCAGTCTCAATGTGACCTTGTGATTGACCCTTGTGTGAGAAGGGCTTCCCAAGACAAAATGTAATAAGTGGATTTATCGCTCCCTAACTCAAGATTCTATGTTTGTTTGCATCTTTGGAAAGTTATCTTTCACACCTATTCCAAATCCCTACAACTAATCTAATGTAGGTTTACTACCAGAAAATATAAAAATGTCTAATCAAATTTTATAAGAACTTTATTTTATGGTTGTTGTTACTCAAAAGGAAAATGGCATGGACAATATGGTGTTTTGACCGACTCGAAATTTATGCAAAGAGATGAAGATGCAATCTTTTCATTTCAATGAAAGCTATGTTATGAGAAGGAGAAAACATTTATCATTCCCAGATGCACAATGTCCTAAAATTTATTAAACTCATCAATATCAAGATTCTCAAGAAATGAGAAAAAGACAATACACGATTCATGCCCCCCCCCGGCCATGAGGGGGAAAATGTTTCCTAATTTAAGACCAAAAAATGCCAAGAATCATGCAATTTCACTACTTCAAATGCAAGGATTCCCCCAATCTAATATAAAGCAAGAAATTAAAACTTTTTGTTTCAAAGATAGCTAAAACGAATAGCAAATCACTTCAAAACAAAAACAACCAAAACTAAGTTTCTCTTTTAACATGATTTATTCAGAAAAAAGAAGTATTCTTTCACTAAACAATTCTAAAGAAAAATGATGATTTGTAATTGAAAGACACTCAAATCAAGAGACCAAATCTTTCAAAAGCCAACAAAGCAAAGATGGCTAAAAGTAGTTTCAAAGCTGTCAAAAAGACTGCAAACAGATCATAATCAAACCCAAAAATTCACCCCAAAACCAAATCCAAGGTCTGGGTAAGGAACAAACCATAAAAAATCAAAATTTTCAAAATTTCCG
The DNA here is from genome assembly GCA_010110895.2 of Picea sitchensis. Taxonomy (NCBI): domain Eukaryota; kingdom Viridiplantae; phylum Streptophyta; class Pinopsida; order Pinales; family Pinaceae; genus Picea; species Picea sitchensis. The sequence continues at coordinate 32,085 of SNQJ01S0034964.1, forward strand.
CAGGCTATAGACTAACAAAGTGCAGAAATCACTAATTTCCACAGGCTAGAAATGGGTAGGGTGTGGATTTTACGCACTAGTCTAAACAGGTAGGGTGTAGAAATCCTTGGTCGCTGCACTGTCCCACAAAGCAAGGTGCGGAAATCAAACAAAAATGGAAAAAATTAAAAATTATGAATGTTTTCCAATGAATTTTAACAGTCAAAGAGTCAAGCTAGATCTCCCAGTAACTCAGAAAACAGAACCCAAGAAATCAAAGAAATAAAGCAACACAAACTAGGAAAACAATCTGTTTCCCGAGTGAAGTCACCAATTTTTTTGTAGGATAAATCGTTAAATGCAGACATAAACTAATCTCCCTAGATCCACCTAGATCTAGAACAAAACATGATAGGACATGATGCTTTCCCTAGGCATCGAATTTACTACCAAACAAAGGACAATAGACATACCTTTAAGTGTCACTTCCTTATGTCTTTGTTGTTCCAGTTTCGCTCCTGTGCTCTTGTGATACTGATGCTGCAGTGAGACACAAACCAACCAAAGTGAAAGAAATAAAGTATATTCAATGACAACCTATGCATATGATCAAGCAATTATGCAATAAAATAAAGATAATTCTATCGGAAAGAAGCATTCCACTGTATTATATTAAATACTAGGAAGAGAGATTACAACTAGATGCCTTGATGTCGTAAGGTTCCTTCAAACAGTTCCTTGATTCCCACACACTTCTTTCTCCAAGGATTCTGAGACGATGGATCTGATAACTACTCACAATCTATCTTGACAATGCAAAGCTCAAAGCCAACATAAATTTCCCAAGCTCAATCCAACTCAATCAAGCTAATTTTCTCCATGAGAGCTCCTCTCCTTTAATAAGTTGAAGAGGATAAGGTGAGGAGGTTAGGATGATCCCACTAAATCATGAAAGAGAGTAATATCCAAACCATTCGAAGACCATATCACCATAGAAGCTTCTCCTTCTAGAATCATCGAGAAAATGCTCATTTTTTCCCACGTATGGAGGTCACCACACCCTAGCTATAGTGCAGCCTACAGAAACTCTACAGCCTAGCTATAGAGAAAGGTGCAGAAATCAGGCATTTTCGCACCCTGCATATATAGAAGCCTGTGGAAATCCTCCAAAATAGGGCTTTTACAGAGGAAAATACAACTTCTTCTCTCATGAAAATTTCTTCTCCCTTCTTGCTTTAGGAATTCAGGCATTTGACCCCTCTGAAGGAAACATATAGGCTTACATCATTAACAGTCATAGTGGTGACGAAAATAATGTGTAACAAGTCCCCATTTGTTACTCCTAACACTACCAAATCTCGTAGTAATGCTCCAATGGTCCACCCAACTAGGAAAGTTACCAACAATATTTCAAGCGACGAACGAGAAACGAATCTCCCCCCCAGGAAAAATTGAGAGCTCACACAAGCTCCCTCTGAGAAAGAAGAGGAAGAACGTTGTGCAAGAGGAAGAAGACCATCGCATAGAAAATGACATAAAAAAATTCTCTCTTGAAGACATGGAGCTCGAGGCGAACATCGATAAAATGTTTCCCACCATTGATCGTCCGCGAAACATGGCCCATAAAAAATCATCATTAGAGATCATTGAGAATGAGACTTTCTGTGAAGAATATTCATTCTCTTTCCAAAGCGTTGTCTTTGACAACGAATCTAAGAAGTTGATTATTGAAAAAGGTGATATGAAAAATAAGAAAGGAAAATCTCATTCAGAGGTTGACCTAAAAGATTTGCAGCCTTCCCAAATTTACAAAATTCACAGAGAAACTTGGGTTTCTCTCTATGATTTCATTGGTGGTCTACAAGCAAAAAACATGAAGTTGAAAGAAAGAGTCAAGGAACTGGAAGACACATTAATACCTCTTCCACTTCTTTCCAATACTTTTTCAATAGTCAGACCCACAACACTCTCTGTAAATTTAAAGGATATTCAAGCCTACTTACATCCACCAAGATCTATGTAGAAAGAAATATTAAGAAAAAAATGGCATTGATCATAGAGGCATGGGAAGTTTAAAAAACCATTGTTTCTTTTGGCTCGAGGGCACATGAATTCCATGAATATTTGCAAGCCAACCTGAAAAATGAATAAGGTTTCTACATTGATGTTATATTACCCTTTGGAAACAAAGTATCTAACATGATGGAACTAAGGATAAGAGAGGAGGATATTCCCTCCCGAAGTCGAATAAAACAGTTGAATGAATGCTAGAAGGAAAATATTAAAAAATTGAATAATATTGTTCAAGCATGCAACCTAGATATATAAGAGAGGGAATAATTGTTCAAGAGGCTCTTAGAGATAGACCTAACCATAGGTACTAACGAAGTACAAGACCCAAACTTAATTCTCAACTCAATGTTCCTAGAACAAAGAAACAATTTGATGAATAAGTTGAGATATTTAAAGGGTTATCAATTGAAAATTTTATGGTATACTTGAATATGATGATGACATAGAAAATTGGCTAGTGGACTATTCTGTGTAGAATCATGATATTGAGGAAGCACTACATGGCATTTCCCTTGATTTGAGAGACTTGGAGGGCAAGCTATTCAACATCAAAATCTGTCATGAGATAAATGTGGCACTAATAAAAAATTATATTGAAGAATGGTTCAAGAAATCAATCGAAAAATTGACCAACGAAGGGAAAGAAACAGTTGAGATGGTTCATGTAATTGTTAATGAATACAATAAAAGCATAACAACAAGCAAGTGAATACAAGAGAGACCATCATATTAAGTTTATGTTGATCACATCTTTCTTTCTTTATCATTTCTTTAATCAAGTTACTCCGCTTCTTTGACAAGAAAGGTTTAACCAAAGTTCGATAACTTCTCTTTTTTTTCTTCCTAGGTCTTGTTGTTCTTTTACCACCCATCATCCTCCTTGTACAAGGTTAACTCTTGTTTATATTTTCTTTATGGTCTACAGGAGCTCCAATATTAGTCCTTGGGTCAAACACATTTTAAATTTCAAAGAATATGTAACAGACTATATATTTTTTAGAAATTTCAAGAGAGCTATTTCACGATCAGTTTTGAATGTGATTTGTAACTCTCATTTTGAGTATAAAGTATTTGAAATTGATCTATAATTACCTTTATTTGTGCTGCCCATGTGTCCACTCTGTTAAATTTATCTTATGCACGCAAATCATCTTCTATTTATTTTATGTTATAAAAAACATTTAGTTTAACTATGATGGATGTGAGGAAAATTTTCTTATCTTCTTTAAATGTATGAAGTGCACGGTTCCTAGTCATTTCTTAGGAACTTTATCTAAAATAGAAAAAAAAAAACTCCTTTTATTTTTCTTGCAATATTTATATTTCTTTGAGTAGAACGATGAACTTATGCAAATTCCCATATTTTGAAGACCTAAAGTCCCAAGAAAATATTAAAGTAAAGAGGATAACCACCTCTATGAAAACACAGGGGGATTTACATCCTCGTGAGGTTGTCGTTTCGGTCCTAACAGATTCAAGAGTCAACATTTTTGGTGACCATATTGGGGAATGAACTGAAAGTTGGAACTTGGTCTAGCATTTTTGAAAAATATATGACTTTTCCCTAGGCTGATCAACGTCACCTAGAAATTGGATTGAAAAATCAATGAAGCATCTTACATCAGCTATACAATATGGTAATAACAACAGTCAAGAACCGAGAAGAATTAGAAAGGTCCTGGAAAATCTTATTCTGAGAAGAATAAAGATGAATCCTTCAAAAATATAGGAGAGATGAGCGACGAGACCTAAGAAACCAAAGGCTAGCTAGAGTAGCACAAGGAAAAGGTCGAGATTGAAGCTAGATGAATACAAGGGACCCATTACCAGAAGTATGAGCAAGAAACTCTATATTATAATAAGTGGAAATCATATTTTTTCAACATCTCTAAATATGGCGAAAAGAAATGAACAACCACGAGAAGAAGCACATGAGGAGAGACAAGGAGGTGGAAGAGGTCCTGCAAGAAATAAAGAAAATCGAAAAAGAATAAGAGATTCCCCTTTGAGTATTATCGGCGAGCAACATGACCTCCCTATTCTCCCTAAGGGAACCTTGAAGTAATTTTCTGGAGATGGAACAATTGATGCAAAGAGGCACCTTCACTTATTTCTTGTCGTTTGTGATTTTCATCGTGTTGACTATGACGATGCCCTCATAAGGTCATTTATCCAAACCTTATCAGGAAGAGCATATGGATACTATACTACATTACTTTGTAGATTAATTCTCTCATTTAATGACCTCGAAGCCATGTTCCTAATTATGTTCTCCCATCCAATTTCTTATCATACCCTTCTCACCAATTTCACCCAGATTGGTTTGAGGAAGAATGAAAGAATACGATATTTTAATCTCAGATTCAATAAAACCTTTAGTAAGATTATAGAAGATAAAATACCTAATGACCCATTCATACTTAGTTTTTATAAGAATGCAATTGTTAATTTTTCAAAACCCAACCCAGTTTCAGTCTCGCTGATTTTTCAGCCAAATTTAAATGCCAAACTTAGTTTCCACACTGTTTTACCATATGTTACAGCCTTGTGTTTCATCATATACTCACAACGGTGTTTCATCATATGACTCAGCACTGTGTTTCAGCATACACTCACAACAGTGTTTCAACATATGACTCAGCACTGTGTTTCAGCATATGTTACAGCACTGTGTTTCACCATATGTTACAGCCCTGTGTTTCAGCATATACTCACAACGGTGTTTCAGCATATGACTCAGCACTGTGTTTCAGCATATGTTATAGCACTGTGTTTCAGCATATGTTATAGCCTTGTGTTTCAGCATATACTCACAACGGTGTTTCATCATATGACTCAGCACTGTGTTTCAGCATATGTTACAGCCCTTTGTTTCAGCATATACTCACAGCGGTGTTTTAGCATATGACTCAGTGGTGTTTCCGCATATAAAAACTTAACAGAAAAATAAATTTCAGAACTGAAACATGAGGATTCTGAACATTGTTTTCAATGCAGAAATAAAATATCAGCAATATGCAAAACTCAGAAAATATAGACACAAAGATATTTGGTCTAACTTCGACCCTGGAAAAACCCACAAGGGGAAAACCGGTGAGAGAGGGATTTGTATTATTTATGAGCTTTTGAGAAATTCTTTTATAGCATATTCATCTTCAGATATTTACACAAACTTATCTAGACATTCCTGTAGCTTTTCTCCTCGATTTCTGAACCAGAAATCCGTACAACTATACGGTTGTCCCAACAATTAATGTTGTACGGACTGTCTCGAAATTCGTGCCAAAACTCTGCTAAGAATCAATTTCTGTGCCACTAAATGCTATTCGGCAGCCTTGGAATGCATGCCAATACTCCTAGAAACTGCAGCTGCTATCTCTTTTCTTCAGCTCGACCTCTCTCTTGCTCTCTCTTGTTCTCTCAATAAGAATGCTTCAGCCCCTCTTGTTCTCTCAACAAGAATGCTTCAACTTCCCTATTCTTGGCATCTCACCAAGAACCTCTTGGCATCTCACCAAGAGTCTCTTTCTCTCTCAACAAGATTGTTGCTACTTCTTACTCCCTTGCTCTTGGCATCTCACCAAGAGCCTCTTAGCATCTCACCAAGATTTCTCCAACTACCCAAGAATGGGTGCGCCCTCTTTCCCAAGTTGACCTCATGAGGGAAGGTGAGGAGTTTTCTAATCTAATGGTTGAGATTAAATCAGATGGGTGGTTGAGATTTGGTGTCTCTTCACTCACCCCCACTTTAATCATAAAGTCACCTTTTAATTTGCATCTCACAAATTAAATGACTAGGACCCACATTCGGCAATTTCTCCCCCTTAGGCGCCTAGCGAAGAGAAACACTTGCCTTGGTACTTTATTTTAATTAAAAATTCAACACTCCCTCATACCGAGGAAAGTGTTACTCACCACTCCAAGCTTGTCCCTGAGAAATACAAACTTGCCCATGTTCAATGCCTTGGTGAGTATGTATGCAACCTGCTCCTCAGTAGATATGTACTGTAGCTCCACAGCTCCTCTCTAAACATAATCATGGATGAAGTGATATCGAATCTCGATATGCTTAGACCGATCATGAAAAACTGGATTCTCCGAGAGTTTAATGCAACTTTGATTATCACAGTAAATCACGGTAGGCCTCAACTGCACACCAAACAATCCAACCAACATCTTGCGAAGCCAAAGGGCCTCACAACTAGCCTGACTAGCTGCCATATACTCAGCCTCTGTCGAACTCAAAGCCACTGACTTCTGCTTCTGACTGAACCAAGACACAACTGCTGTTGATCCCAATCCAAAGCAACACCCTAAAGTGCTTTTCATGTCACTGACACATCCACTTAATCGAGTGCGTATAGCCAACCAGATGAAATCCATATCCTCTATGATAGTCAGGACCATAATCTACCGTACCACAAGATACACGAGCACCTAGTGCACTCTCCCTGCGGCTCCCACCATGGTAGAGGTGTTGTGACCAAAGCTTGAGATATCTGGCTTTGGTGATGATAAATACATCAATGACGAATCAGCGATGATACAAAGTGGCATCCATAGCTGACTTCGAGCATGAAGCTTCTTCGGTTAGGCAATCATGGGGAGTGGTCATGGGCACATATCCATCTAAAATGCGCTTTCGGGAATATCACACACATACTTCCCTGTCCGAGGAAGATGTGTCAAGGCTCCTACCAAACCTCCAATCCCAAAAGTAATCGCGTCGGTCAATGTCTGTCATCTCGAACTCTAAAGCAAGGCTTTCCTTGCGATTCTTGATGAGTCTCTCTGCCCCTGTAATAAAGGTCATCCACATATAGCGAGGAAGAATGAGAGGATCCTCTCCAACCATATGAAGTATAGGTTGGGATCCAAATCACTCTTCTCAAAACAATTATTCTTTATGAAATAGGCATCTATCTCGAGATACCAAGCTGCACGGGGCTTGTTTCCTTCCGATACAATGCCTTCTTCGGTCTACACACATGAGACTCTCCCATGCACCTCAAAGAGCCAATGGGCGCTCAATGTATACCTCCTTCTCCAATAAGACCATTAATCACGATCTTCACATCCATCGGTGGATCTTCCAACCCATCTACGGCAGTGGAGATCGCTACTACGTCAAAGTGTAATGAGCAACCGACACAAAAGTCTCATCATAGTCAACACCCTCAACGTGAAAACCACTGAGCCACAAAGAGAGCTTTGCACTTCTCAATGCTTCCATCCAGCGTGTGCTTTTATCTTGTAGAGCCCTTGGAAGTCTACTGACTTCCACTCAGGTTTAGGAACAACTTCCCGGACATCATTCTTCATGATGGAATTGTACTCTTCCATCATGGCATCTCTCCATACTGTCTACTAGTGGCCTCCTCAAAAGTGGGAAGGCTCAGGACTCCTGATCTGCTCACCATTCTGCGTGTAGGCGCAAAGGCCTCTCGAGGTTTACTCTCCCTCACTACATGCTTAGGATTCCCCACTGAAAACACAGTACATCACTCAAAATGTCACGAAGCCACTTGGGCTTCTTCCTCTCTGAAGTAGTGTCACGTGGAGGGACTCTCCTTGCTCAACCCCATCTTCTAAAGACAATTATCACAGCCAGTGAGCCAGAGTGAAATTGCGATCCACGGAAACACATCGGACCCGGTGGCACTGCGAACTGAACTCGTGGCTCATCACTTTGTGAACCTGTAGTCCCTTGGCCGGTGGCCCAAAATCTATGTCATTGTAGTCTGCTGCGGACTCACTTTAATCTGTGGTGAAGACTGCTCAGCCTTCTTTGTCCCTCTAGACTTCTTAAGGGCTCTGTCCTCCTCAAATCTGACATCCCTCCTCAAGGCGGTCTTCCTCGGAAGGAGGTAAATCTGAGAAAACCTTTGAAGTCTCAGCACAGCCACCAACAAAGATGCCCTTCTCTACTGTGGTTTCTAGCTTTGTCCTCTTCTCAAAGGGACATATGAATATGTGATGCGCCCAAAAATACAAAGGTGCCCCAACTCAGGCTTCTTCCCGAGGAAAGCCTCACACCTCATGATTCATTCTCCCACTGACCCTGGCCCAGGGACTCACGTTGGATAAGCTGCGGTCTTAGCGTACCCTGACCCATAGAAATGAGTGTGACCCACGATCATGTAGCATGTCTCGCGGCCCAACAATGGCCACGGTGTTCTTCCCTCTGACAACCCCCGATACATTTAGCGGGTTGTAAGGGAATGATCAACTCCCTCGATGCCCTCTCACGCACAAAATCCATGGCTGCGGTATTGCTCACCCCATTGTTGGATCGGGACTTTGATTTTCTTCCTATCACGGTTCTCCATAAGAGCTTTTGAACTCTTGGAACCGGCTAAACACCTGTCCTTTGGTCTTCATTAAGAAAATCTAGGACTTCAGAGAGAAGTCATCAATGAATACAACATGAGTATAGGGATCCAGGTCAATGATGCGAAGGCAATGGGGGAGCCACATACATCTGAATGTATAAAGTCCAATATCCCCGCTACTCTCTTGTCCTTCTCGGGCAGGTCTTGGTGGTGTACTTTCCCCAAGGTTTTGCACAACTCATGGTGCTCTGAACTGAAATGCGGAACTCGGAGTCACCATCTCCCTCGGAACTGGAAATCCCGCGATTGCAAAATGTGCCATCCTCACATTGCCATATCTCCACATGGAGTGCGTTGTTGTTGTTGGTAGAGATGAATAAATGCTTTCATGGCTGGAACAATAGCAGTACAACCTCATGTCTAGTACCAATCGCTTTGGTGAAGTGATGCTAAGACCCTCTGGAAAGAAGCACCTACCCATCATGGAACTAGAGACCTCATAGCCCTTCTCCTCAATAGTAGAAGCTGACACTAAGTTCTTCTGAATAGGAACATAAGAGCCTCTGTCAAAGGATTATGGGAGGCAAAGACTCCCTCCGAAATAATATGGTCCCACAACCAGCCACGTTGACCTCCCGGTCATATCCAAACACTACCTCTACATCTCCACAGCTGTAAGATCACATCAAGTGCTCATGGAAATGATGTCATATGGCCGAGGTACCAACTGTCAATATGCAATTATCGGGGAGTGGTGTTTCTCGAGGGATAGACGATACACAACAAAGGAAAATTCCTTGTCAAACTTGGTGGAAAACTCTTCCACTTACGTTGAAGAGCTGTTGTTTGTTTCTTCTTCTTGTTTGGACAACGTCACCGCATAGTGCCCAAACATGGCAAGAAAAGCACTTGACTTTGCTCATATATTTCTTCCCTTCACCCTTGGGATTGTCCTCCCTTTGGACCCTTTATGAACTTCTTCTTGCTGAGTGGCAGAGAGGCCATTCTCCCTCCTCATGGCCTGTAGATGGCGCCATGCACCTTAACCTCTCTGGGTCTCCTCCTGACCAAATTCATCCCAAAGACATTTCCCAAGGCGGAAGCTTCTCCCTAGCAACAATGCCCTCCACAAAAGCTTGACCCATTGTTTGGAAACACCATTCAATGTTGTTCTCACAAGATCATTGTCGGCTATGGCTTCCCCATAGCTCCAAGCTCATGTTCTCACAAGATCACTGTCAGCTATGGCTTCCCCCACATCTCCAAGCTCATCCCTCACCTGTGTCAATCTAGTAAGGTATGTGACCACATTTTCAGCCTTGGGCATTTTTATGCTCTTTAGTTTTTCCCTCAAAACCATCTTCCAGTTCTCATTTGTACTCTGGTACAATTTAGTCAAAGACTCCCACATCTCATAGGTATGTGTCCTCCCCGTCATGTGAGGAATCAAATGATCCTTGATGGCATCAAGAATAAATCTCTTATCTTGATACTCTTCTTATTATAGGCTGCAAGAAGAGTAGAATTAGAAGGTACCACAATAGGATGAGTAGTGGTATTCTCTACAATGTCCCACAACTCGTTTTCTTGCAAAAGCAAGATCATCCTCTCCTTCCAAGCACCAAAATTCGCTACCCCATCAAGTCTGTCTTCAACCCTCAAACCAGTAGCCATGACCCTCTTTCTGTCGAAAATCACAAATTCAAAAATCTGCCCTATGAAGTGACTGTTGTCCCTACTTTCTGTTTGTTGAAATTTCTGCTTCTCTTCAACTCAGCTCTGATACCATGTTAATTTTTCAAAACCCAACCCAGTTTCAGTCTCGCTGATTTTTCATCCAAATTTAATTGCCAAACTCAGTTTCCGCACTGTTTCAGCATATGTTACAACCTTGTGTTTCATCATATACTCATAGCAGTGTTTCAACATATGACTCAGCACTGTGTTTCAGCGTATACTCACAACGGTGTTTCAACATATGACTCAGCACTGTGTTTCAACATATGTTATAGCACTGTGTTTCAACATATGTTACAGCCCTGTGTTTCAGCATATACCCACAGCGGTGTTTCAGCATATGACTCAGCACTGTGTTTCATCATATGTTACAGCACTATGTTTCAACATATGTTACAGCCCTGTGTTTCAGCATATACTCACAATGGTGTTTTAGCATATGACTCAGCACTGTGTTTCAGCATATTTTACAGCCCTGTGTTTCAGCATATACTCACAGTGGTGTTTTAGCATATGACTCAGTGGTGTTTCAGCATATAAAAACTTAACAAAAAATAAATTTCAGAACTGAAACATGAGGATTCTGAACATCGTTTTCAACGCAGAAATAAAATATCAGCAATATGAAAAACACAGAAAATATAGACACAAAGATATTCGGTCTAACTTCGACCCTGGAAAAACCCACAAGGGGAAAACCAGTGAGAGAGGGCTTTGTATTATTTATGAGCTTCTGAGAAATTATTTTACAGCATATTCATCTTCAAATATTTACACAAACTTATCTGGACATTCCTGTAGCTTTGCTCCTCGATTTCTGAACCAGAAATCCGTACAACTATACGACTGTCCCAACAATTAATGTTGTACGGACTATCTTGAAAGTCGTGCCAAAACTCTGCTAAGAATCAATTTCTGTGCCACTAAATGCTATTCGGCAGCCTTGGAATGCATGCGAATACTCCCAGAAATTGCAGTTGCTGTCTCTTTTCTTCAGCTCGACCTCTCTCTTGCTCTCTCTTGTTCTCTCAACAAGAATGCTTCAGCTCCTCTTGTTCTCTCAACAAGAATGCTTCAACTTCCCTGTTCTTGGCATCTCACCAAGAACCTCTTGGCATCTCACCAAGAGTCTCTTGCTCTCTCAACAAGACTGTTGATGCTTCTTACTCCCTTGCTCTTGGAATCTCACCAAGAGCCTCTTGGCATCTCACCAAGATTTCTCCAACTACCCAAGAATGGGTGCGCCCTCTTGCCCAAGTCGACCTCATGAGGGAAGGTGAGGAGTTTTCTAATCTAACGGTTGAGATTAGATCAGATGGGTGGTTGAGATTTGGTGTCTCTTCACTCACCCCCACTTTAACCATAAAGTCACCTTTTAATTTTCATCTCACAAATTAAATGACTAGGACCCACATTCGGCAATTTCTCCCCCTCGGGCGCCTAGGGAAGAGAAACACTTGCCTTGGTACTTTATTTTAATTAAAAATTCAACAATAATACCCCTGAATGTGAAATATGCTATGAGAACATCTCATATGGATACCTTGGAGGAATAAATGACTAAATCCACTTTGATGGAATAAATTATGATTGAAACGGGTGCTAACTTCAACATTATATTGGGAAAAGTACAAAGGAAGTAGGGAGGATTAACTATTGATAATCAAGGAGCCTCTAGTTCAAGAAATAATGAATAATTCAAGCCATGACTGACTCAAAACCAAACAAATTGAGCAGGATTTTTCAAGGGAACCATACTATATGTGAAGGTAGACCCTGTTGTGGCACAAGAAATCAAGCGAAGAATTGAAATTGCAAAAAAGAATAGAACTATCAAACAAACGTAGAACGAGATAAATCGACTACGAAGGGGGATAATTATGTGGAAAATCCAAGAATTTTGGTCCCATAGAAATGAAGGAACCCTCCCCAAGAAAATAGAGTAAGGTTTGAAAACATGGATAATCCTCAAAGACCAAGGGTTCCCAAGAAACCTACTCCCAATGCAACTCTTATGGATGATTTATATGATGCGCAAATCGATGAGCAAGAGAACTATTATTCACATCATGAAAGTTCTGAAACTATAAAAATGGATGGATTCGAGACGTCCATGTATATATTTGAATAAGGAAACAATGACCCTAACTCACAATAAAATGTCACTCAGAAAAGAGGATTTTTAAATAGATCCAAGAGTAAAAATTATTATGAAAAGGAAAACCAAAAAGATAAATAAAAAATGAATGAGAAAAGAGAAAATGAGAAAATTATGGATGGTGTTGGAAATAAGAAGCAACACCTGATGTCAAACTCCACTAAGATGACATACAATGTTGTAGAGGACTTAAGTAAATTAAGGATAACTCTTCCTTTTACAGAACTGGTGAAGATTCCCCCAAAAAGGGAATTTTTTTTTAGATTATTGGATGATCCGTCTGAAAAATAAGAATTTGTTGCTACTAGTCCAAAACAAAGCTAGAACCAATCAACTGCCAAGATGAGAGGTAAAATTCCTCCCTTTTATATTTCAATTGAAAATCATGATGTTGCACTTCATAATTGTTTAGATGACACTGGCAAGACCAATAATATTATGCCACTGGTGGTCATGGAGGAATTGGGCATGATTTGTACCAAGTAATATGATACTGGTGAAAGTGTATATGCAATCGATTCTAGAAAAGTGCCAGCTTATGGAGAAATCAAGGAGTTTTATTCTTAGATCATGGAAGCCCCCCATATTATTACGGTTTTCAATATTATTATGGTAGACCTTCCTACAACATATGGAGTTTTTTTGGGAAGAGATTGGTCATCCATGATCAGGGGATATATAATAAACGATGGAAGTTGCATGATGCTACCAGGAAAAGAAGGAGAAATGATTAAGGTTCCCCATGAACCCATGAAACCCTTGTCTTTCAAAAAAATGGAGAATGAGTTAATGGAAGATTATATAGACGTCGTGATTGGAAATTATGCTATGCTAGACATGGAGCATAGTGAAAACCTAGAGAAAGTTCAATATATGGAGAATCAAGAGTATTCGTTTGAATTTTATTGGAGGATGCCATTCGATGGATCTTGTTCAATATCCAAGAGTGGAGTTGGAATTGTCCTTGTAAGTCCAAAAAATATTATGCATCCACATGCTATCGGAATTGAATTTTCATGTACTAATAATGAGGAATAATATGAATATTTGATTCAGGGGATGATTCTTGCACAATAAATGAATATAGAACATCTAATTGTGACTGGCGACTCTGAGTTGGTAATTAATCAAGTCACCCAAGGGGATAAAATCAAGAAGGAAAGACTCAAATTATATTTCAAAAGAGTTAATGAATTGATGGAATCTTTCATCTCTTTCAACATTTCTTTTATTCCAAGGGACAAGAATTAGAAGGAATATTCATGTTTTGGCTTCCTCATTGTCAAACCCAGATGATATACAAAGAAAAACATCTTTTCAAGTAGAAAGAGTATTTCGACCTTCTGTTCATGATAACCTGGAATATTTGCAAGTTTTTGAGAATGATGAAAAGTTGGAATTTGTTTTTTTGAGGGATAATGATGACGATGAAGATAATCACATTATCGTTGTCCCAAAAGATTGTATTCAATTTGAGTCCCTTTTTTCGAAAGACAATCGTGTTAAGAATCTCTTGGAAGAAATTTTACTTCGAAAGGTGAAAGAAACAAGAAAGGTCAATATTGGAATTGACACTTCCCCAAAAATATGTCAACTTGGGAGTTGATTGAACGATTGAGGAAGTTGATCAATATGTTTCATTGTTAAAATAATATCTTGATGTGTTCGCATGGACCTATGATGATTTGAAAGCTTATGATTAAAAAATATTCTAACACATCATTCCTTTGAGAGAAGAAGTAAAGATTGTCAAGAAAAAAATAAGGATGATGAACCCCAAATTGAAACCTATGGTAAAGGTTGAATTGGATAAATTAAAGAAGGACAGAATAATGTATCCCATTAGGCATTCCGATTGGATTTCAAACCCCATGATAGTTAGAAAAAAGACCGAGGAAATCCAGATGTGTGTAGGTTTTAGGGATCTTAACAAGGAAAGTATAAATGATAATTATCCTTTACCTAACATGGAGTTTCTTCTCCAACAAGTCATAGGATCAGCCTACATGTCCATTTTGGATGGTTTTTCTGGATATAATCAAGTCTTGGTTGTTGAGGAAGAGACAACAAAGATAACATTCATAACACCTTGGGATACATATTCATATGCTAGGATGCCACTTGGTTTGAAGAATGCAAGAGCCACATTTTAGAGGGCCATGGATCATGCATTTAGTGGGTTGATAGGAAAATTAATGGAAGATTATCAGGATGAATTAACATTGCATTCAAAAACAAGGGGTTATCATATCCATCACTTGAGAAATTTTTTTGATATATGCAGATTAAATGGTGTTTCTCGAAACCCAAAGAAATTTGTATTTGCTATAACTCAAGGAAACATATTGGGTCATATTGTGTGCAAGGAAGGGATTTATATAGATCCAGAAAGAGTTAAAGATATAAATTAACTCAACCCCCCATCATCTAAGAAAGGAGTTCAATAATTTTTTGGCAAGATCAACTTTGTGTGAAGATTTGTTCCTGACTATGAAAGTATTGTGAAGACGGTCAATTTATTGTTGAAAAACGAGAAAAGGTTTGAATGGACAAAGGATACACAAGAATCTTTCAATAATATCAAAAGGGAAATCACCACAACTCCATTCCTCATTGGCCCATATTTTCAAAGGGATTTCATCATCTATTTGTTCACTACAGAAACAATTGTTGCATCTATTCTTACTCAGAGGAATACCAAGGGTAAATAAATTATAATCGATTTCATGAGAAAAACCCTTCATGATTATGAATTGAGGTATTCAGAACTAGAAAATCAATCCCTGGCTCTTATGAAAGCAGTGATGCACTTTCATACATGCATACTAAATTGCCATGTCATTTTTTATGTTCCATCATCACCAGTAAAGATTCTTTTGAATCGACAATCGAGAGAAGGAAAATCAGATAACTGGATGGAGAAGATCCAAGAATATGATATTGAAATTAAACCTTTAAAGGTTGTCAAAGGACAAGATTTACGTAATATCATCACAAATAGTGATTCTATGGATGGAATGATTTTGATTTCAATAGGATAACCATTGGCCGATTCAGAATGGTATGGATAAATTGTATTCTATTTGAGTTGTAGGTAGTTTCCAGTCACCATGAACACTAAAGAGAGAAGAACATTGAAGATGAAGGAAAATCAGTATGCATTGATTGTTGATATACTTCTCGTAAGGAACTATGATGGTATATTAATGAGATGTGTTGATGAAAACAAAGCCCAAGAGATAATGAGATAATTCCATGAAGGAATATGTGGTGGAAATTTTGCACCTATGACCACCTCCCATAAGATAATAAGAGTTGGATTTTATTGGCCATCAATTTTTAGAGACACATATGCCACAATAAGGAAGTGTGTATATTTCCAACAATTTTCATGGAAAATGAAGAAATTTGTGATGTCGTTATAGCCTATAACTATATAACAACCATTCTACCAATGGGGACATGATGTTGTCGAGAAAATAAATCCAAATTCAAGCAAGGGACATATGTACATTCTCACTGCTACATATTATTTTATGAAGTGGCTAGAAGAAGTGGCATTAAAAAGGGTTGATTCTGAAGAGTTAATTAAGTTCCTCAAAGATAATATTTTGTCAATATTCAGTGTCCCAGACAAATTTATCACTGATAATGGTTTGATTTTCACTGGTTCAAAATTTACATAATTTTGTGGAGAGTATGGAATTATTATGGGGAAATCATCAAATTATTATCCACAAGGAAATGGTTTTGAAGAATCCACAAATAAGACACTCATTCATATATTGAAGAAAACTATTGAAAAGAACCAAAGGAATTAGGATTTGAAGTTGACTGATGCGTTGTGGGAAAGAAAATTGACTCCAAAATATAGAACTGGAATGTCTCCATATACATTAGTTTATGGGAAAGAAGCAAAAATGTGAATCAATCTCAAACTCAATGCTTTGACTTTTGTAGTTAATATAGAAGATGCAGAAGACAATTCACCTATCCAAAAGAGGATCAATCAATTGCAAACTTGAGGAAGAATCAAGTAAAGTCATGAATCGAACTTCTTACAGATAACAAAGTGTCAAACACTATTTTGACCAAAGTGTAACCATAAATGATTTCAAAAGGGAGAATTGGTGTTACTCTAGAACAAATACAAGGAGACACTGTTGGATTATTGAGAGGGGGGGTGAATCAGTAATAGTGTAATTATAATCCTTTTTCTTCAAATAATCCAAGTGTTATATCAATGTAGAATTATTATCCAATAATGAGCAATAAGAAATGAACAATCACACACATACACAGTACACCAGTGTTTTACGTGGAAACCCAAATTAGGAGAAAACCACAAAATGATTTTTCTTATATGTCTTGAAGAATTACATTCATTAGAAGGACCAAATTCTTTTGTTTTCCAACTGCAACTGGAAGGAGGCTCCAACCCTATAGTTTCTCAGTCTACAACCTACGGTAAGCTCCAACTCCCCAATTCTCTTGTAATTTTTGAAAGGTCGATCCCTGTTGTAAATCATGTCTATGAAGTATAAAGCTTGCATTATGAATTGTAATTATGTTTTATAGGCTGGTGAGCCAAGTTTATATAAGTTGGTGGGATTATGTGTTATTAGGCCGGAGAGCCTAAGTGTTAAGGCTGGGAGCCTACTTTTGTATATGTAATCATGAAGAAGATTAATAAAAATATAAACACTGCTCCGTGCAGACCGACCACGATGAATGAGTGATGGGGGACTAAGCTTCCATAGAGTGGGTAAGGGATTGGGGGCTGGAAGGTTGGAAAGAGAGGCTAAGTGTTGAGCCTAGGGGCTTAAGTGCTTGGGAATAATATTTTAATATTATTCCAAAAGCCATGTGAAATATATGTTTTGTCCTAAGTTCCTGGAGAGGAACGCATGCTGATGGAGTGCATGTAGCTTCATGAGTGAGATGTGTCGACCCAGGCACATCCAGTTAAAAAACTATAGAAGTCATCCATGGGGAGGGTTTTTTCATTCTGTCATCATCTTCCTGGGTTCACGAGGATGCTCGTCTGAACCTGTTTTGCCTCTGCGTCTACATTTTCTTACCTGTGCATCATGAAGGAAACCCTGACAGGAAAATTGTTTTCTCTTTCATTCTTCCATTCTCCACCTAAGTCACTTTGCCATTCCCCATCCTTCATAAATTATGTTTATCTCTTCGATCGACCTTTGCATTGATTCCTTGTCACACACCCTGAAACTAGTGGCAAATGCGCGGACTGAGCCGTGTCTTCTGTGAAGTCCGAGCACTCTGTAAATGTGTGAACCGTGTTGTGTCTTAGTGTGGACTATTTCCATTTTTGGATGTCCATACCCAAATTCCTATTGTTGTTGTGACCGTGATTTAACCGAATTGTTATTGTTTTTGTGTTTATCCTCACCGTGTGGGAATTGAGTCAGAAGGGGATGAAGAACTGGGTTTTAAGGCCCTTAGTTGAAGAGGCAGTCTGCCAGGGCTGTGAGAAGCTATTTCCAGGTGATGGAATCTGCTAGGAAGTGGTATTCTTCCAGAGAGAGTCCAACACCAACTACAGAGCTCTAAGACTTCCTGATTCGGCCTGTTGTCAAGACCCAGAGAGGGAGGTGAAGCACTAATGGAATGTTCTTGTGAAGGTGTATACTACCGGGTGGAAAAGGCATGTGGGGAATGAGAGTCTGTGAGTAGTGGGCGTAAGAAGGCATCTTGGGAAGAATCCTTCTGCTTATTCTATGCAGTTTTCCCTGTAACCTCAGCCTAGACTAGTATTCCTTGCCCTAGGTGGAGCTTAGTCCTAGCTCAGGGGTGACCCACTGGTGAGATTGATGAGCAGTGTGGTCTAAGGTTGGGATTTTAGTGGAAGGTCTACATGTAGTTGGTTGAATTACCATGGTTTCAATGATAAGTATCAACTTATGCTTAATATTATGTTTTGCATGTCTGTGATGCTTATATTTATCATGTATTCTGTTATGCATATGAATTATGGTTAATGTCGGGGATTATTTATGTTAGTAGTAATCTTGTACTTACTCTGATTTAAATGTGTTTAATATGACTTAAATGCATGTTATTAATTAAGGATGAGAATTATGTTGTTCTTCAAAGCAGTGTTTGCCCGACCAGGGACGTTACAGTATGGTATAAGAGCCTAGTTTCAACGTTGAGCCTGGATGGACCGGATAAGTGGTATTTGGATTGAGGTTGTGAGAAGACAGTGTGTCTGGAGGACTAATTTCAGAACTCAGAATGTTTCTGAGTGTCAACGGACTACTTGACCATGTTACAAAGCTCAGGAGGTGTAGTGGTATTATAAAACTACAACTGGTGTGGTATATGGCCATAGGGAGAGAGAGAACTCCACACCAGAAGTGTTGGATCAAGTAGACGAAGGTTCAGAAGGAGGGTACCAAGTCATTGGCTAGAAGTCCTTGAGAAGTAGAGTTAGATGGTCAAAATTCTCTGTGGAGAACTCGCGAAATCACGAGGGCCGTAAGAGGGCCAAAAGTTGCAAGGTGGTTAGTGGATGGAGAAACTCACCACCCTAGGATCTAGAATAAACATGGGTCATTGATCGTGGTTGGTTTGAACCATTGGATCATTTCTTGAATTCAGGGATTGTGAACTTGGAGCGCAGGCCAAATTCTTGGTCACTCCAAGTCCCGAATTGCGAAAGAGATTAACAAGGGTAGAATCAGATGGTGGAGCGCTTCTAGGAAGAAGTTTCAAAATCTCGTGAGCTGTCAGATCTAGCCAACTAGCGAGGAAGTTAGGGATGACGCGATTTGATAGGTGTAAGCATAGAAGAGATTTGGACCGTCGGATCAGGGGAGTCTCACAACCGTTGATCTCATACATGAATTTCCATATCGGAATTCGGGGATTGAAGTGACAAGATATTTGGAGCCACTGCATCGTGAACTCTCAGTTACCGAAAATCCGAAACCCCAAAATCCTGAAACGATATACACCATAGATCATAGGAGAGGAACTTGACCATTGGATCAAGTATATGAATAGACCATAATTTCCGAATTTCTACAAATGGAAGTTCAATATGTGTAGATGCATGAACTCCTGATGCCTGAAACTCCAAAACAAAAAGTAAAAGTAGTGGGGCCCCCTAACATCATTGGGAGTGAGGTGGACCTTCTTAAGGACACCATGTGGCACTACCTTGGTGGGTGAAAACTGTGTTGTGGACCCAAAGGGTAAGGGAATCGAATTTTTGGAAGTCGGGAGTTGGAGAGGGAAGCGAGTGTGAGAACCTCCGGGACTAAAACCCCGAAGCCCGGAAATCTTGAAACCCAAAGTTTCATTTGGAGAGCCTTGTAGCACCTAGTTGGGGACTAAGAAAACGAGGTCTATCACCAGAAATTGCAAAGCCAAACAGAGCTCAGAAAATTCATGGAATCGAAACGTTTTCTTATTCACATTGGTTTATGAATGTTGTAGTTTTATTAAGGTTTTAGGGCCTGACAAACATCGGTTGAATGGACGTTGTGTGTGAAAAGTTCAACGAGTTTCAGGATAGCCATGAATTGATGTCGAGAATAGAAAGGAAATTGGAAAAGGAGAGTGACACAAGAAAAACAAGGAGTCGTAGGACCCCTGAGAGAAAAAGAAGACCGAGGAGTGGTAGTAGACATCGTCGTTGCTCCCCAAAGAATTCTGGTAAGGAAGCACACAGTAGTTCAAGCCCATCCCCTACCAAAAAACACTGAAGATCTGGAGTGGATGAATTGAAAGGGGATATGAATAAGATTAAGCCTCCTATGTTTGATGGAGAACATAATAAGGAGGAAGATGCCAAAACATGGCTACTTGGCATGATGAAATATTTCCAACTGCAGAATTATTCCTCTCATGTAGAAGGAAGAATTGTGATGTATCAACTAAAAGGAAAAGCATCCATGTGGTGGGATCAGCTTGTGCAGGTGCAGTACATTAGAGAGAAAGATATCACATGGAAGGAATTCAAGAGGTATTTTGAGAGGAAATACCTGATGAAAAGATACTATGACATAAAGATGAAGGAGTTCTTCGAACTCAAGCTAGGTAGCATGACCATTGATGAATACGAACGAAGGTTTTTGGAATTAATGAAGTATGTTCCATTTATCAAAGACGAGGTTGTCAATATTCAGAGGTATCTAAGTGCACTGCCACCTCCCATTGGTGACAAGATTTAGTATGATGATCCTAAGACTATGGAAGAAACAATAAGAAGAGTGAAATGCTTATATGAATAGTAAAGATAAAAGCCTACCTTTCGAAAGGCTTGGGATGACCAGGAGAAGTTTAAGAAAGAACAAAGGCAGAAGGGAAACAAACCTCCCTTTTTCAGAAATAGTCCTCAAGGACATCCATCGTTTAGAGAGCCGAGAATGGACGAAGTGGGGGAAAAAAGGCTGAGACAAACATCCATTCAGTGTTGGGGTTGTAAATAGAACCACAAGTATAGAGATTGTCCCCATAAAAATGGAAAAGAAAGAGTTGTCCATAATGTTCAACAAGATGAAATAGTGGAGGACATGGGCAGTAGAATGCCAAGGATCTATGCAGCCCTGGACAACAAGCAAGTTGAATTTTAGTCACACATGATTGAAGTGGAAGGTATGATTAACAACCAACCATTTATTATTTTAATTGATTCAGGGGCTAGCCATAGTTATATAGACCCTGGAGTGGTTGAAAGTTTGCATTTATCAAGAAGAAAACATGAAAAGTCTTGGTTAGTGCAGTTGGCTACAGTAACCAAGAGGAAAGTCACTGAGTTGGTTAAGTCCTGTCCGGTGGACATGAAGGGATTGAGCATGAAGGCTGAATTGAATATTCTTCCTTTAGGCTCTTATGACTGTTTAATTGGGATGGACTGGTTGGACCAGCACCATGCCCTCCTAGACAACCATAACAAGGAATTTACATGCCTGGATGAGGAGGGGAATTGAAAAACAGTCCAAGGAATTCCCAGAGCTGTGGTTGTTAGAGAAATCTCAGCAATGCAGTTGAAAAAGTGCTACATGAAAGGTTGTCAATTGTTTGCAGCTCGTGTGGAGGAAGAATCCATAGAGGAAGTCTCAAATATTGGAGACCATGCGGTACTAATAGAGTTTGAAGATGTATTTCAGGAGGTACCCAGACTACCTCCGAACAAAGATATCAATTTCTCTATAAATTTGATACCTGGAGTAGCTCCAGTGTCAAAATCTCCTTATAGAATGAGTACACTAGAGCTGAAAGAGTTGTAATTGTAGCTTGAAGAGATTCTAAAGAAGGGGTACATTTTCCCAAGCATGTCACCTTGGGGTGCCCAAGTCCTATTCATGAAGAAGAAGGATGAGACATTGAGGATGTGTATTGATTTCAAACAGTTGAACAAAGTAATTGTCAAGAACAAGTATCCTCTGCTAAGGATCGATGATCTTTTTGATCATTTGAAAGGTGTGGAAATATTTTCAAAGATAGATCTCAAATCAATATATCACTAGGTAAGAATAAAGGATGAATACATCAGAAAGACCGCCTTTAGAACAAGGTATGGTCATTATGAGTTCACAGTGGTACTGTTTGGGTTGTCAAACACACTTGTTGTTTTTATGTGCTTGATGAATGTTGTATTCAGGGACTATCTAGACAAGTTTGTCATAGTATTCTTGGATGACATTTTGGTGTATTCCAAGTCATAGGAAGAGGATGAACAACACCTGAGGATGGTGCTGCAAGTGTTGAGAGAATACTAGTTGTATGCCAAGTTAAGAAAATGCTCGTTTTATCAAAGGAAGATCCATTACTTGGGGCACATTATTTTAGAAGAAGGGATCGTCATGGATCCTAAGAAGGTTGAGTCCATCAGAGAATGGTCAGTGCCAAAGAATGTGGCAGAAGTTAGATCCTTTATGGGTCTAGTGGGCTATTACATAAGGTTTATCGCGGGGTTCTCAAAGATAGTTCACCCTATCACTTCCTTACAAAGGAAGGAGGAAAAGTTTCAATGGACTAAAGAGTGTGAGAAAACTTTATAGCGATTGAAGAAGTTGTTAACCAACGCTCCAATCTTGAGGATTGCAGATCCAAATGTGGATTTCATGGTGTGCACAGATGTGTGTAAAGAAGGGTTGGGAGGAGTCAGAATGGATTTGTATTCTGTTATGAGTCCAGGAAGCTGAAAGAGAACGAAAAGAATTATGCCACTCATGATTTGGAGTTGGCAACAATCATTCACACTCTGAGGAAATGTAGGCATTACCTCATGGGAAGGAGGTTTGAACTTAGAACAGACCATAACGGTCTGAAATATATATTTGATCAACCAACCTTAAACGCTAGACAAAGTAGGTGGCTGGAATTTCTGTGTGAGTACAACTTTGAGATCAAGCATATCAAAGGAAAGGAGAATAAAGTGGCTGATGCACTTAGCAGGAGGGTGCATGAATTATGTGATACAACCATTAGCATGTATCAGACTAATATTAAAAGAAGAATTCTGGAGGCTACAAATGTAGATCTGCAGTACAGAGAATTGGTAGCCAAGCTACAACAGGGTAAGATGCCACAAAATATGGAAATTTATAAATTGGAAACCGATGGAATACTGTTGTACAAGAACAAAATATTTGTACCCAATGTCCAGTGCTTGAAACAAATGATTTTGTAGGAGATGCATAATGTGCCTTATGCAAGCACCCTGGATATCATAAAACAGTAATAATGGTCAAGAGACATTACTTTTGGCAGGGTATGAAGAGAGAGATCATTGAATACATCGCCAAATGTATGGAGTGCTAGAAAGTTAAAGATGAGCATAGGAACCTAGCAGGGTTGTTGCAACCTTTACCCATTCCTGAGTGGAAGTGGGAAGTGGTGACAATGGATTTTATTATAGGATTGCCCAGAATAAGCAAGTTGCATGATTTGATCATAGTAGTGGTGGATAAGGTTACAAAATCTGCCCATTGTATTCCACTGCAAACTACTCACAAGGCAGCAAATGTTGTTGATATTTTCGTGAAGGAAGTGGCACGATTGCCCATAATTCATAAAATGATTGTGTCCGATAGAGACCCGAAATTCACCTCGAATTTCTGGAAAGGATTGTTCAAAGGATTCAGAACGAATCTGAACTTTAGTATATCTTATCATCCTGAGGCTGATGGACATATAGAGAGGGTGAACAGAGTAATAGAATACATACTGAGAATGTATGTGATGGACAAACCATCAAGATGGGAAGACTACCTGCACTTGGTAGAATTCGCCTACAACAATGGGTATCATGCATCGTTGAAGATGAGCCCATTTGAAGAACTTTATGGAAGAAAGTGCAATACTCYAGTGAGTTGGGATAATCTAGCTGATAGACCAGTACTTGGGCTAGATTTTCTCAAGGAGATGGAGGACCAAATGATAAAAATTAAGTAGAATGTGAAATCTGCCTAGGACAGGCAAAAAGTTATGTTGATAAGAATAGAACCCACAGAGAGTTCAAAGTGGGTGATCATGTTTTCCTAAAATTGAAAGCTAACAGGAGTTCCCTGAAGCTAGGAAGTTGTGCCAAGTTGGTAGCCAGATTTTGTCGGCCATTTGAAATCCTGGAAAGGATTGGGCTAGTTGCATATATGCTTCCATTACCTGCATCTATGACTATACATAATGTGTTTCATGTTTCATTTATTAATAAATATATACCAGATGCTAATCATGTTATCAATTGGAATGTGATTCAGGTGGAACAAGGTGTCCTGCAAGTGCATCTTGTGTGCATATTGGACAGGAAAAACAAACAACTCTGGAATCAAGCTATAGGGCTTGTAAAGGTCCACTAGACTTGGTATGGTCCTGAGGATGCGACATGGGAGCATGAAGTTTTTATGTGGGTAGAGTACCCGCATATTTTTGAAAATTTTGAAAATCTTGCAGATGCAGTGTAAAGTTGCACTAAGGACAGTGCAAAAATAAGGGGAGGGGATTGTAATGTCCCCAAGGCCGAGCCCTATTGCAAATCATGTCTATGAAGTATAAAGCTTTCATTATGAATTGTAATTATGTTTTATAGGTTGGTGAGCTAAGTTTATATAAGCTGGTGGGATTATGTGTTATTAGGCCGGAGAGCCTAAGTGTTAAGGCCGGGAGCTTGCTTTTGTATATGTAATTATGAAGAACATTAATAAAAATATAAACACTTCTATGTACAGATTGACCACAATGAATGAGTGATGGGGGACGAATCTTCCACAGAGTGTGTAAGGGATTGGGGGCTGGAAGGTTGGAAAGAGAGGCTAAGTGTTGAGCCTAGGGGCTAAGCCTATGATCTTAAGTCCTTGGGAATAATATTTTAATATTATTCCAAAAGCCATGTGAAATATATGTTTTTTCCTAAGTTCCTGGAGAGGAACGCATGCTGATGGAGTGCATGCAGCTTCATGGGTTACATGTGTTGACCCAGGCACATGCAGTTAAAAAACTGTAGAAGTCATCCATGGAGGGGTTCTGTCATTCTGTCATCCTCCGCCTGGGTTCACGGGGATGCCTGTTTGAACTTGTTTTTCCTCTGCGTCTGCATTTTCTTACCTGCACACTGTGAAGGAAACATTGACAGGAAAATTGTTTGCTCTTTCATTCTTCCCTTATCCACCTGAGTTGCTTTGCCATTCCCCATCCTTCATGAATTTTGTTTAGCTTTACAATCGACCTCTGCATTGATTCCTTATCATGCATTCTGAAACTAGTGGAAAACTCATGGATCGAGCCGTATCTCTTGTGAAGTCTAAGAACTCTGTAAATGTCTGAACCATGTTGTGTCTTAGTGTGGACTGTTGCCATTTTTGGATGTCCATACCCAAATTCTTGTTGCTGCTGTCACCATGAGTTAACCGAATTGCTATTATTGTTGTGGTTATCCTCACCATGTAGGAATTGAGTCGGAAGGGTATGAAGAACTGGGTTTTAAGGCCCTTAGTTGAAGAGGCAATCTGTCAGGCCTATGAGAAGATATTTCTAGGTGAAGGAGTCTGTTGGGAAGTGGTATTATTCCAGAGAGAGTCCATCACTAGATACGGAGCTCTAAGACTTCCTGATCTAGCCTGTTGCTGAGACCCAGAGAGGGAGGTGAAGCACAGATGGAATGTGCTTGTGAAGTTATATACTCCCGGGTGGAACAGGCATGTGGGGAATGAGAGTCCGTGAGTAGTGGGCATAAGAAGGCATCTTGGGAAGAATCCTTCTGGTTATTCTGTGAAGTTTTCCCTGTAACCTCAACCTAGACTAGGATTCCTTGCCTTGGGTGGAGCTTAGTCCCAGCTTGGGAGTGACCCACTGTTGAGCTTGATAAGCAGCATGGTCTAAGGCTGGGAGGTTCATGGAAGGCCCGCACGTAGTTGGTGGAATTACCATGGTTTCAAAGATAAGTATCATCTTATGCTTAATATTATGTTTTACCTGCCTGTGATGCTTATATGTATCTTGTATTCTATTGTGAATATGAAGTATGGTTAATGCCAAAGATTATTTATGTTAGTAGTAATCTTGTGCTTACTCTGAGTTAAATGTGTTTAATATGAATTAAATGCATGTTATTAATTAAGTATGAGAATGATGTTGTTCTGCACAGTAGCATTTTCCTGACCAGTGGGATGATGGCTGGGGACATTACATCTCTGGCTACAACCAGAAGGAGGCTACAACCTCCTATGTTCTCCAGCTACAACTAGAAGGTGGCTACAACCACCTGTCCTTGCCCCATCCAACCGCCCTGAACTAGAAGTAGAATGATGGAACCACTGTCACATTATCACTGTGAGATATACTGTTATAAACCTGTACCAATAAACCTAAACCATGCATCAACCATGCATCAAACTTTACCTCAACCTGTAATCAACCTATACCATAAATAAGTGCATAAAGCATGCACCAACCTGTACCATAAACAAGTGAATCAACCATGCACCAACCTGTACAAAACAATCTGTAATCAACCTGTACCATAAACAAGTGCAACCAACCATGTACCAAGTATGTACCAATCATGTTTCAAGTACTCATCAACTATGAATCATCAATATGTACCAACATCATCAACTATACACCTCATGTATGTGCTAACACATCAACTACTTGTCTCAACCATGTACCCAACTTGTACCTCAACCAAAATCCCTCATCAATTTCATAATCCAAATATTATTTATAACCCTGTAATAGAACTGGTGTATATTATCACATACCTGCAAACCTTCATTAACTTTAAACAACAAGAGACTAGCATTTACATCAAACTTTTCTTTAGTCTGACATGACTAGTTTTGGATTAGTCAACAACCCTAACTTGAAATAATAATAACTTTGTACCTGTTAACTCCCAAAATGAAACCGTTCTTTCGGTTGAATTTTGTAGTGGCTATCATGGCTATTGGTAGCGTCCTCGAGTTACTTTTGAGTTTTCATAGCTGAGAAAAATTTTAGATTTTGGTTTGACTTAGAAATAATTTGGATTGTAAAG
>SNQJ01S0034965.1:0-23148 GCA_010110895.2 Picea sitchensis
GGGGCTTCAAGCCAACATATGAGGGTCCTCCAACTTCGTAAGGCCATAACTCTCAAACCGTGAGGAGTTATGTGACGTTCCACATACCACCAGAAATGGCATGACATGTAATATCCATAAAGAATATTATTACCTAAAAATATATAAAAACTCATACCATTATCCATCAAACAAACTTCGGTCCATTACCCAAACCTGGGTTCTCCAACTTTACATGGCCATAACTCTCTACTGTGAAGAGTTATGTGACGTTCCACATACCACCGGAAATGGAATGACATGTAATATCCACATATAATAGTCTTACCTTCAAATATATTAAAAATCATGCCATTATACATGAAAAAACATTTGGTCCATTACCCAAACCTTTGTGCTACGAGGCTTTCTTCAAGGGTTGACATCAATGACAACCTACCTTTATCAACAGTTTAGTCCCAGTTAAAAAAAAATGGAGGAGATATGTGTATATTTTTCTAGGACTTTGGAAAAGGAATGGAAATTGGAACTATCATGGAGCTTCACTTCCCCTTACTCCAATTCTTCTTCTGATTCCTTCTCCTCATCTCTTGGATACTATTCTTGAGGGTGGGAAAATGAAGGCTCTTCCACAACTGTAGAAGGAGTTGAAGTCTTTGTTTCCTTTTGAACTTTGACTACTGGTTCAAAATGGGATTTTGTAATTTCCTGTTCTTATTCCCATTGATCTTGAAGGGATTCAAATCTATTACTATTGGGATTGGATGGGCCTAATTGATACTTAACAGGATGGGATCCCTTGTGTTGTTGTTTATTTTTCCTTCTTGTCATTGTTTTGAAACTTGCTTGATCTTTGTTAGTATGGGGGGGGGTGAAGCTTATTTCAAAAAAGGTTGTGAATCTTTTTTTTTGGGACACTTCTTTGCAAAGTGGGCATACTCATGGAAATTGTGACAATTGAACATAATCTATTCAAAATCAAGGACTTGAATATGAATCCAACCTTCCNCAAAAAAGGTTGTGAATCTTTTTTTTTGGGACACTTCTTTGCAAAGTGGGCATACTCATGGAAATTGTGACAATTGAACATAATCTATTCAAAATCAAGGACTTGAATATGAATCCAACCTTCCATATTTAGTTGTATCACTTATGGGGGGGATTTTTCTAAATACAATTCCACGCATATTCTGGTGCAGGCATAAATTTGTTGGAGATATTACATACTCACCTATAATTATTTTCCTAAGTTTTACCATCCAATGTTGAGAACTCTTCCTTAGATGAGAATATTATTTGTAGAGAATATTCCCCTACAAAATAGGATGTTCCTCTTTAGTTTAGAGTAAATTACACTCAGTTACACTTAATTAGACTAGTGGAAGTTGTGACTAAGTTAATTGATGATTGCATTGATCGGTTAACTAGGACTAGGTGGCAGTTCAATCCAAATGTATGTCAGTTAGTGTCTATATATTTCTATATCACTAATATGGCACATTGATTACTCATGTAGCCTATATCTATTGTAAATTATTCACTATTTGAGTGTGGAATGCGATTAATTGAAATTTTCCATTATTTCTCTCTTGTTTCTCTCTTTTCTCATTTCTCTGCAAACTGTGTATGTATTTTTTCTAGCTAGATCTTATTTGTGCATATTCATCCAAATTTACATGGTATTAGAGCCGATGGATTGCTATGAAAAAGACACACCAGACTCTTTTTGCAGGTACTAAAGACATAATAAAGTAGCAGGAAAGATGGAATCTATGTTTTACTCGTCGACAATACTTCTTACTCCTCATAACTTTTGGAGTGGAAGCCAAAAATTCTACTTCAACTCAGATGCATAGGCTTGTACCAAATAATTATGGCAATGGAACTAGAGCCCGATTTCACCGATGAGAAAAATGACTTTCTCGATAGACAAGATATGTCCATAGGATGTATCTTCTTGTCTATTTCTCCTAAAATTATCCACCAAGTATATGATGAATCATGAGACTCAACTCCAAATGAATTATGGACCATATTGGAATTTCTATTTTGGAATAAGGAAGATTGCATGCAAAAGGTTGATAAGATAGAACTAGAAGAGAAACCATCAAAAGATCAAGCCTCTTATTCTGAAGAGTCTTCTACACAAGTATCTGCATAAATTCTTATTCCATTAATTCTAGATGATGTCTACTCCATTTCATATTTGTTTTCTGAATTTCATATAGAAGATATCATGCATGCATCTAAAGAGTGATATGCAGAAATGTTTGCATGTGACATGCATGCATATCAGGAGCAACATGCATGCATCTTAGGAGACATAAGGGGGTTGCGCACATTAGATTCAATTATGATATTTTCTGAGAAAAATTTGCAAAACAAATTGGATATTTGAATTCATCTCGGAAAAATATCAAATTTCAAAGAAAAAATTGTCTGAAACAGTGATACAGGTGGATATTGGTGGCCACCCACCTATTCCAAATTCCTACTGGCTCATCTTGACCGTTTTTAGTTCAACATGTTTCTCTATAATGGGGACATTTGTCTATAATTATGGGTTATGAACTTATGGGGTTGTCTTGAAGCCTTACATAGTATCGAGGTGGATAATGGTGGCCATCCACCTATTCCAACTGGCTTATTTTGGAATTTTTCATGTCAATACATCTTTATGTACTTCTAGAGCCATTTTGGGGCCCTAAATAGTGTTTTCTTGTATTTACATATTCAAATTGTAGACAAAGTCACAATTTGATGACATAATGCATAGTTATCAAAAATACCTTTCCAACGGGCTATCACATGCCTAAAACGGAGATCATATGCAAAAGTTACGACCCTAGGAAGTTTATGTACTAACTTACCCCAACGAGGCCCACATGACTTTTGGCGCTTCATATTCTAGGGTTAGGTTTTTAGATGTTTAGGGTTTTGTCATTCATGTTTATCATAACAATGCCTTTAGAGCCTCATTGTACTCATCTTCTTGTGAATGAGTGTAGTCGTCGTGTCTCTTATCAAAGATAAATTTCCCACCATTCTAGCAAGTCTTGCACTCTGTATTTTTACAGTCTCTCTACATCTCTTTAATTAGTAGAAATCATGTATTGTTGTATTTCTCTATTTCTAGAAATATTTATGTGTATTTCATTGTAATATCTTTGCTTTCATTTCATTCCGAAAATAATATGGATCAGTGGTATCAGAGCAGGTTTATCTTGATCATTTTTCAGTACATGTCCCCGACGAGGTCCAAGTATAGAAAGTTGGGTCTCGAGCTTGTCTCTCTTGAGGACAATCACTCTGACAATCCCAAGAAACCCTCCATGACAAAAGAAAAGAAAAATGGTGGAGCAGAAGATTCTATTAACCTATTGCTTGAGCAAGCTCTCATGTTACAGAGGGAGGAAATGATGGAGAATTTTTCCCACATCCTTCAACGCCTACCAATAGCAACAGGCACATCTTCATTAAGGGGCCACTTTGGAGAGACCTCTCCCTTCAAAATACAATTTAATTTTGATATTCCCATATTTGAAGGTTAGATAGATGTGGATGCCTTAGAAAAATGGTTAAATATACTAGAAGGTTATTTCTCTGTTCACAGTTTTTCCAACAGGGAAAAGATCACCTTCGCACTCCTCAAGGATCTCCCCCAAGTCAAACATTGGTGGGAAAATTATTGGGAGAAAAGTTCCACATAGGAATCTGGAATATATGGGTTCGAGCCCACTTGGTAATTTTTTGTGGATGCAGTCAAGGAACAATACTACCTTGTTGATAACTATGAATACCAATACATGAGATGGACCACACTGCGGCAAGAGAAGATCCAAATAATGTCGGAGTTCACAAATAATTTTCATGCCTTGTGCACCAAGTTGGGTATCAAAGACTTTGAGCAACATCTGGTTCTGAAATACCGTGGGGCTCTACATAGGTACATCCAAACCGAAATGGATTTCCTAAACATCTCATCGTTGGGAGTTTCCTATCGATATGTTGTCAAAATCGAGATGAAATTTAGGCACCAGAACAAATGGGAGTTTGGTTCTGCAAATACGCAACAACCACAGCATGGTATACAGGACCCTAACCAATAGCCTCCCGACAACTAGTCCAAGACACAGGAAAAGAAGGGTAAAGGAAAGACGAATAATGACAGTGGGAAGTGGTGCGGCTTCCACAAAATCCCATGGCACAACATCGATGAATGTCGCTTGAAACATTCATTGGTGGTCGAGGTCAAAGACAAAAAGCCAAACCCTAATTCAAAATCTGATCTAGAAAATAATGAAAAAAAACATATCATCGACACAGACCCCACTGCTATTGTGACGATCACAACAATTCAACCAGAAGAACCAGTATATCCTAAAGAGGGGGGGTGCCTCTTTCATTAACAGATGTGGGTGAAGCAGACCCCGTTGCATTTCATTATTTATAGCGGCATCCAGAAGAACCTCATCTCAGTTGAGGTCGGAAAACAATTGGGGTTGTCGAAAACACCACACCCACAACCATACAACATTGGGTGGATTCACTAGGGACGATATCTTTGTGTCAAACAGTAGTGTCGCCTATCCTATGGTATCCATCCCTTCAAGGATGAGGTAGTGTGTGATGTTTCCCCTCATGATGTTTGTGATGTTGTTTTGGGCCAACCATATATGTGGAAACGTCATGTTTTTTATGAGTCTCGACCTCGTAGTTTCATTATTACTCTGGCGGTTCATCTCTATAAGATAACAGAGGTAGTTTTGACTACTTTTCCACTGAAAAAGTGCGGCAAGGTAATCTCTCTTACTGCAAAATTCATCCTCTTCACAGTATGTTCAAAGGATGCACAAAAGGCCACTGCAACCACTGCAGCCTCAACACCTTTTATCCAGTAGAAGCATATTGCAGAAGAGAAAGAAGATATTTTTTCTTCACCTACAATGGTTCCTACACAATGCCTCGTCAAGCCCAGAGACAACAGGTTGGTGGAATACATTCAACCCCACCAGAAACAGGTTCATGACAGCCTTCCATAGACCAAGCAACACAACTTCTCCAGCAAGGCACGCGGCTCACCAAGATTCAGATTCATAGAACACTTTCCCCTCTTCCTCAGGAACTCAACATAATGGATACCATTGCTTCCTAAGCGGGGACGACTGATCCAGGTGGATATTGATGGCCACCCACCTGTTACAAATTCCAACTGGGTCACCTTGACAGTTTTTAGTTCAGCATGTTTCTCTGTAATGGGGACATTTCTTTGTAATTGTGAGTTCTGCACTTCTGAGACTATCATGAATCCCTACACAACATCTATGTGGATAATGGTGGTTTCCCACCTATTCCAACTGGATTATTTTGGAATTTTTCATGTCAATACATATTTTTGTACTTTCAGGGTCGTTTTGGGGCCCTAAACAGTGTTTTCCTGGCATGCCATAGTAAAACTATAGAAAGAGTCATATTTTGATATTATAATGCATATTTATCGAAAATACCTTTCCAACGGTCTATCACACGCATAAAACGGAGATAGTATGAAAAAGTTA
Source organism: Picea sitchensis (assembly GCA_010110895.2). Lineage (NCBI taxonomy): Eukaryota > Viridiplantae > Streptophyta > Pinopsida > Pinales > Pinaceae > Picea > Picea sitchensis. The sequence goes on from SNQJ01S0034965.1 coordinate 5,538, forward strand.
TGACCCCGGGAAGTTGATGTACTAACTTATCCCAACGATGCCCAGATGACTTTTGGCGCTTCATCTTCTAGGGCTAGGTTTTTGGATGTCTAGGGTTTTGAAATTCATGTTTATCATAAAAATACCTTCAGAGCCTCATTTTACTCATCTTCTTGCGAATCAGAATATCCTTCACATCTCTTCTCAGAGATAAAGCTGCCATGATTCTAGCGAGTCTTGCACTCTGTATTTTTACAGTCTCTGTGCATTTCTTTCATTAATAGAAATAATGTATTGTTGTATTTCTCTGTTTCTAGCAATATTTCTGTGTATTTCATTGTAACATATATGTTTTCATTTCGTTTCAAATATAATCTGGATCAAACGGAGTTCGTGAAGTGAAGTTATGATCATTTTAAAATCAACAAAATTTCAGCGTTTTTCCAGAAATGACTGCACGATTTTCAAAGTTTCATCCAAACTTTATTTGGATATTATTCATTACAAGAAGAGAAAGTGGATATGTGTGGACATCTCAATGATGCATCTACTTCATCAGATATGTGCATACATCTACATCTTCAACAAAATCTTCAACAAGCACAAACTTGCACAGTTGCGAGGTCTTCTTGTTGTGAAGGATAGGGTTGCTTAGCAATTGCTTTTTGTTCCTTCTCATTTTTTTTTATGCATTGTAATTTGAGGGGGGATTTTCCCATGAGGTTTTCCCTCTTTCCTCATTTTTTTTTCGGTGTCTCATTCTTATATGCATTGTACAATGGGTACCTATGTTTATTAGTCATTATTCAGTCTCTTATAGTTTAGGGAGAATATTCATTTTCCTACACTCTAGAGAGAATATTCTCATCTAAGGAAGAGTTCTCAACATTGGAAGATAAAACTTAGGGAAATAATTATAGGTGTGTGTGTAATATCTCCAACACCCCCCTGAACACTACTAGAGTGTACATGATGAATGGGTCCCGACAACCAAGGCCATGTTAGGTACCCATTGTACAATGCATATAAGATTGAAGATAGCGGGAAAAATGGAATTTCCAAAAGAATTCATTCTTACATCGTACAATTTATTTGCATGGAAGGAAAATATAATAGTGCATCTTCAAATTAGAGGAATATACAGGTTAACCATGAACACAGATACCGAACCGACATCAGCCATAGAAAAATATAAGTATCTGAATTGAATGGATGAATAGTTTGGAACTATTTGCATTTTCATTTATCCTGAGCTCCTGTTTCACATATACTCCTGTAAAACCCCCAATGAAGCCTGGACCACCATGGAAGGGATTTTTGGAAAATAGGACGAGATGAGGGGACACATGCTCGAGGTGGAATTTCTCACTTTGGATCCAAAAACCTTATATCCAATATTTCTTTACCAAATACAAGGATTTGTTGCCACAACTCAAGGCTCACGGGGTTGATAAATCTAAGGAGGAGAAACAAATGGTTCTTACCATTCTATCCAAACTTGGTCCGGAATACTTAGTGTTTGTATCCAAATTTCATTCAGTTAGGCTCGCCTCTATAGATACCTGGACCATGCCCTCTCTTGAGGCATTTATCGAGTCTTTTATGAAATACCAGAACAAGCTCATCAAGATGGGAAAAATCAAAGGCTCAAAGGCACATGCACTTGTTGTGCAAGATGGTAGCAGTCACCAAAATCAGAAATCTAAAGACAAAGACAAAAGGAAGGTACATGAAAATCCAAAGAAGGAAGGGTACTCAAAACCATTCAACGATGCCTTTGGATCCAAAGGTGAAAAGGGGAGAAAAGGGGAGAAATTCACTTACTTCCATAAAGTATTCCATCTTTTATCACTCCGTAAATTTCCCTGGCTGTGGAGGCAAGTCACAGAGGTAACCACAAACCAACTTATAGGTTGGAAACTAGCCCTTCCAACCTAGAGAGGGCTCTCTCTTTATATCTCAATCAAGAATGACATGCTATATAATCAGTACAATGGCTATATCATTGATGAGGATAGGTTGAAAATGGGGTTTGGTTAGACAAGAGGAAAAGGACCATTGGGCATGGAGTCAACCCCTAAAAATGAATGAAAACAATGACTGATAGGTAGAACTTTCCAAAGGAACAAAGGCTAAATTAGGTGATGAACTTTCATTTTTGAGTTTGGTTGTGTAGGGTGGAAGAGGAAAAGAAATATATAACAGAATCAAAGAACCATGAAAGATGAATTCCGACCTAGTTAAGAAGAGAAATAGAGTTTAAATCACTTGAGACTAAAGCACCATTAGATGAATTCTAGACCCTTTAATTATCCAATTTAAACGGAAGAAAATGAATATGAAAGTAAGGACACAAGAATTACATACAAAGATAAGAGTACGGACTTCATACCACCACCATTAGAATCTTTTTCATAAAAGGTTCAGGACTTCTGCATTTGTATTTCATTCAGATTCAGAGAATATTACAATAAGGATCAAAATGACTATACTTTATGCCAACTCGCCCCCCATTTTCACCTTAAAAGTGCTCAAATATATAGATAAATATCATATTCTAGCCTAAGGATTTTGAAATCCATCTTTGCCAAAATTAGAGATTTGTTACAATATCTTAGGAAAGAATATTTGCCAAAAATTTGTTCATATCCTACTATCTAGGGTTTGATTTTTGACCAACTAAAAATGTACCAACTGAAGCGAAAATCATGGGATATAATAGGAGAGTATCCAATATTATATATCCATATCAATTTTGGATCCACCTTGCTAATTTGGAGGACCATCAAGTTGAATTTCAAAGATTTTAGAACTCTATCAGCCAATTTGGCTTGGCGAAATTATGGAAAATAGGCCTCAAATATAATTTCATATCTTCTAAATAATAGCACCTGTGTAAAAAATAAAAGAGGTTTTTGTTATTGGATCCACTCTTGACAAAAATCTCTTTTTGTTTTCAAACATTCTTCTCTAGCTCCTCGGAATCTGCTCCCAAAGATGATGACCAAAACATGAAAACATTAAATGCTAAAATCTGGAAAAATGGACCTTAAAGATTCATTAGAATCAAGTATGACACCTGTGTAAAAAGTGAGAGAGGTTTTTTTTATTGAGTTCATTATTGACAAAAACCTCTCTGATTTTTTCCAATATTCTCTCCAATTGTTCAGAATGTGATCTTGAATTTGACTGCAAAAACATTAATTCCTGGAACTTGTGTAGTGCGCCCTACAGACTTTATGTAGAAAATTTGCATAGTGCACTTGATTTTTCTTGATAATTGTGCAACTAATGGTGTTATAATCTTGTTGGAGACCTGTATTTATTTCAAAACTATACTCTCATCACCTCCCATTGTTCTTGCTAATCATGTGTGCCTACAACATTTGCGTAGTAAATTTGGGCTACTGCTGCGCAAGTGCTACCTACAACATTTGCGTAGAAAACTCCATATTGTTGTAACTCGTGTAGATCCAGGTGGTAGAAAATGACTGGGAACCTATATTTACCTCAAAATGCATATGTCTTTCACTCCATGCTGTCATTTTTAATCATATGAGTCTACAACATTTGCGTAGCAAAAACTTGCTACGCAAATGCTGTGTATGACAGTTTATCAGTCAGAACAGCAACTGTGCCCAAAAAATGTTTTATGTTGTCACCCTTGTGAAAACCATTCTCTAACATCAAATGCATGCTTCCCACAACTTCTATGACATAAAAAAAAAAACTTGGGATGACCTCTTACCCCTTTGATTCCTTGGCTTTCATGATTGTGTATTATGAAATAGACACAAAAACCTTTTAGACTCTGACCTATGACTTGACTCTCCTTTAACATGCATATTTCCCAAGACCAAGACATGACTCTGAAAACTCAGAAAAAACCTTTAACCCCCCTACACCAAAAACAAATATGCTAACATTTGACTCCAATGGGGATGTTATCCTCCCAGTGAGGTAGCAAAGAACAACATACCATGTGCTCGACCATTGGGTTTTATTTGACTCAAAAAGACTCTAAAGTGATAAACAAACTATCTGACAAGACTTGTTTGACATAATGTAACCAAACTCAGCATAAACTTAGGGCCTTCACTCTAGCTTGCTCCTCCTTTGATAGAGAATCTCATTTAGGCTTCCATACACACATTGATGTTGGTCCATATTTTTCTTTGAGGTTATATGAATGAATCACATTGAAACCAAGCTTTTCCATGGTGGATAAGATCTGGGATGGTGATGATGTTCCACCAGAGATCACTTCAATAGTCTTGTGGAGATATTTTCTCTCATGTGGTCATGCATTTGCAATTATATTCAATAAAGTTGGTATCCCACTCAGGTGGTTGACTTTATATATTGAAATGGTGTCAAATATGACCTTTGCAGTCACATTCCTCAGACACAAATTTTTTCCATCATGTGCAACCATGTCCCATGCAAAGCACTAGCCATTTAAATGAAATTGTGGCACCTTCCTTATGGAAACGGTTAAAACTTTCTTCCCATGTAAACCGCACATAACCATATTCGATAGACATCTGATCACTGTACATGCTTCCTACAAAAAATGAAACCAAAGTGGTATGTGGACTATGTACCTTAAACCGTGTTTCTGATCCATTGGGTTGCTCCCACATTTTCTAAAACCTTCGACATGCAAATTGTGACCTGATTTGCAACCAACTAAGTCTGCAACCGGAACCAAAAATCAAACTGAAAATGTAACTGAAAAATGATGAAAGAAATGCTCGCCATGCTGAGCTTATTCACACCTACCTGCCCTAAGTTGAATGTACTTCCAAATCAAGTGAATTCAAATATCCAATGCAGCCAAGCAAGCACTTTGTCCACAAATTCAATTCCTTGCATGCATTCCTCCAAAAACAAAAATAGAAACATATTTGATGGCATCTTCAATAAAAACTTATGAACATGTTCAACTTTGACAAAATTTAAAAACTTAGGCCCACTTGATGACTCCAAGAAAGATGTAAAAGGATCCTTAAATGAATACAGAAGACAATCATACTATATCAACCCTTCAACTGCATATTTGCTTTCATGCAATTTCAATTGTTGATTGTCATAAAGGACTGAAAATATGCATTGGACTGTAGTAATAAAACAACTTTTGGCAACAAGGATATAGCTGATTTTGACACTAAGTCATGATCCTCTTCACTTCCATCCTTACAACTGATCACAGGCTGCAAATTGTGACTGTTGAAACCCTCCATATAATTAGTTATTGGGTCATGAAAAACAAGAGGAGATTGTTGCAATTCGTTGTTAATTTTCCCCATTGAGTCTAGATGACTTTGCATCATCCCATATTCATTTGCCTCTTTGAAATTTTCTCTCAACAATTTAAACAAATCAAATATTAAAGGAAGAAAATTTTCATCAGCAAATTTACCATTTTCCTCATGTTCATTATTATTACAAAAATATAAGGGATGAATGTTTTCATCTGACTACTGACAAAGAAAATTTTCTGATAACAAACATACAATTGGTTGCAAATATGAACTGATGAAATTCTCCATATACAAATACATAGGATCATTTTATGATAAAGAACATGCAACTTGTTGTTCTAAAAATTCAACCTCATAGGCATCATTGTACTCATCATATATGGGTTCACCAAAAATATTTGTAATGTCATCAAACAGAAAAATTGAGGCAGTGGCTTGTTCTTCTGCAGGCTCATCTATAAATTCACTTTCATGGTTGTCTTCAAGTGCATACATAAAACAATCTGTCTCTTGTTCATGATGACATGGATCCAAATTCAAATCAGTATCAAAACAATTTGGGACAACACCTTGCTCTTCAAGCTGCTCATCATTCTTTGCAAACACATTCTCATGACATCCTTCAAGAAAACTTATGACATGTTCAACCTCCTACACATTATGCATTGTATCTGGATCCTGAACTTTCAACTCCTCATCCAAAATCTGATTTTCCAGCTTCTTACACGCTTGAATGTTGTCTGCAACTTCCTGAGCATTATTGAAAATCTGCTGCAAAGACGTAAATTTCCTCTCCATCATAAGAAAAGATAAATCTGATTGAAAGGTTGTTACATAATAGAGCATGGCAACAACTTTAGGAGATTGGACTTCTTTAGGCATATTGTAATACAAACTGACAAATCTTCTATTAAAAATAGAGATAGTTTCATCCTTATGTCTTTCCATGGCATGAAACTCATAAATATATTGATTCCATGATTTCCTCTCACCCCAGAATTTCAGAAAATCATCCTTCAATTCTTCCCATGAACTGATGGATTCAGGATGAAAGTTTCTAAACCACTACTTGGCATCTCCTTGCAAAGATTGATAAAATGTTCCCATACACACATCATCATGCTCAACCTCAAAAAGATCAATGAAATGCTCAAAATCCTAGACATGTTTATCAGTTGTGAGGGTATCAGGTTCTCCATCGAACACAAGTATTTAGAGAAAAATTATGAAGGATGTGAGGTAATTTTAAAGGTTTGTATCTCTGTTGAATCTTGGAGGGTGTTGGATCAAGTACAGGAGGTGATATATCAGCCTTGATTTCATGAGGCTCATCAACTTGGCTATGGTCATCACATGCCTCATATGGAATATTTTGATCAAAATCAATGATACAATGAGGAGATATATGTACAACTTTAAGAGAAGGATATACAAGTGTAGGATTCCCATGATCATCATTTGAATGTAGCAGGTAAAGAAAAATCTGTTTAGCATGTTCAGGAAAGGCCAAAAGGTAATTAATAACAAAAAATATTATGTCTTGGAGAAAACTCAACTTTAGGTACTTGTTTTTTCCCATGATGTCCTTTCATACCTCTGTTAATGGATCTCGTCCTCCAGTGGAGTCTCTGAATCACATGTGAAGCTTGATTGGAGTCATTGGGTGAATGGTACATCCACCTTGTGTTTGACCTATGTTCACCATCAAAAGTCAAATCTGATCTTTGTCATTTTATCCCAAAGAATATTTCACCTTCGTTCTCTGGCAATAGCGCCAAAATGTTATCACTCTGTAAATTTCCCTAGCTATGGAGGCAAGTCATAGTGGTAACCACAAACCAACTTATAGGATGGAAACTAGCCCTTCCAACCCAGAGAGGGCTCTCTCTTTATAGCTAAATCAAGAATGACAAACTATCTAATTAGTACAATGGCTGGATCATTGATGAGGATAGGGTCGAAAATGGGGTTTGGTTAGGCAAGAGGAAAAGGACCATTGGGCATGGAGTCAACCCATGAAAATGAATGAAAACAATGAATGGTAGGTATTAATTTCTAGAGGAACAAAGGCTAAATTAGGTGATGAAATTTCAGTTTTGAGTTTGGTTGTGTAGGGTGGAAGAGGAAAAGAAACATATAGCATAACCAAAGCACCATGAAAGATGAATTTTGACCTAGTTAAGAAGAGAAACCGAGTTTAAATCACTTGAGTCTAAAGCACCCTTCAATTATCCAATTTAAACATAATAAAATGAATATTAAAGTAAGGACACAAGAAGTAAATACAAATATAAGAGTACGGACTTCATACCACTGCCATTAGAATCTTTTTCATAAAAATTCCAAGACTTCTGCATTTGTATTTCGTTCAGATTCAGAGAATATTACAATAAGGATCAAAATGACTATACTTTCTGCCAACTCGCCCCCCATTTGCACCTTCAAAGTGCTCAAATATATAGATAAATATCATATTCTAGCCTAAGAAGGTCGAAATCCATCTTTTCCAAAAATAGAGGGTTGTTACAATAGCTTAGGAAAAAATATTTGTCAAAAATTTGCTCATATCCTATTATCTAGGGTTTGATTTTTGACCAACTAAAAATGTACCAAATGAAGAGAAAATAATGGGATATGATAGGAGAGTATCCAAGATTCAATATCCATATCAATTTTGGATCCACCTTGCTGAGTTGGAGGACCATCAAGTCGAATTTCAAAGGTTATAGAACTCTGTCAGCAAATCTGGCTTGGCAAAATTATGGAAAATAGACCTCAAAGACCATTTCATATCTCCCAAATAATAATATATGTGTAAAAAATAAAAGAGGTTTTTGTTATTGGGTCCGTTCTTAACAAAAACCTCTTTTGGTTTTCAAAAATTATTCTTCAGATCCTCAAAATCTTTGCCCAAATATGATGAATAAAATAGGAAAACATTAAATGCTAAAATCTGGAAAAATGGACCATAAATATTCATTTGAATCTCTCAAAGTATGACACATGTGTAAAAAATGAGAGGTTTTTTTTATTGAGTCCATTATTGACAAAAACCTCTTTGTGTTTTTCCAAAATCCTATCCAGTTGTTCGTAATGTGATCTTGAAGTTGACTGCAAAAATAGTCATTCCCAGAACTTGCATAGCGCACTTGATTTTTCTTGAAACCTGTACAACTTCTGGTGGTAAAATATTGTTGGATACCGTTACTTATTTCAAAAATATATTCTCATCACCTCCCACTATTCTATCTAATCATATGTTCCTACAACATTTTCATAGCAAATTTGGGCTATTGTTGCACAAGTGTTACCTACAACATTTGCATAGCAAACTCCATCTTATTGTAACTCGTGCAGATCCAAGTGGCAGAAAATGATTGGGAACCTATATTTACCTCAAAACTCATATGAATTTCACTTCATGCTGTCATTTTTAATCATATGAGTCTACAACATTTGCGTAGTGAAAACTTGCTACGCAAATGTTGTGTATGATAGTTTATCGGTCAGAACAACAATTGTGCCCACAAAATGCTTTATGTTGTCACCCTTGTGAAAACCATTCTCTAACATCAAATGCATGCTTCCCACAACTTCTATGACATAAAAAAAACTTGGGACGACCTTTTACCCCTTTGATTCCTTGTATTTCATGATGGTGTATTATTAAATAGGCACAAAAACCTTTTAGACTTAGACATATGACTTGAATCTCCTTTGACATGCATATTTCCCTTTATTTGATCAATTACATAACGCCTTTAAATAACCTTATGAAATAGAACACACTCACTGTGACTCATTTAGGAATTTCTTAGTCTTCCCAAAACCAAGACATGACTCTGAAAACTAAGAAAAAACCTTTAAGCCTACACCAAAAACAAAGATGCTAACACCATCCAGAATTCCCATGTATGCAGAAACGGATAGGTCAAATGGCCCAAATACTTCAACAAAACAACCTTGGAGATTGCATCCCTGAGGTTGTCAAAGAAGAAGCCAGAAGATCAAAATCTCAAGAAAGGTAATTCTAGTAATGCTTTGATTTCTATCAACTCTTCTCTCAATGCTTGGATTGTAGATTCAAGAGCATCATACCACATGGCATCCACAAAAGAAGTCTACTCTTCATTTGATGCATGCAAAGGTCCTCCTATTCTGATGGAGGAAAAATCTCCATTCGAGGTCACCGATAAAGGAATAATTGAACTCACAAATGAAAGCTTCGAGAATGTGCTACATGTTCCCAGACTTTCTGTCAATCTTCTCTTTGTGTATCAAATGACAAACTCTGGTAGTGGAAAGAGAGTTGTATTCACACCTAATTTTTTGAATATCTATGACATGCAAACCAATTCCAATTTTTCAACCGATGAGGTAAATCATCAATCCAGACTCTACACATTTTCTAAATTTATTGAACCAGATTCTGCATTACTACTTACCCATGCTGATGAAAGCAATAGGATATGGAACAAAAGGTTTGGGCATTTAAATTTCAGATATATGCAACAACTTAGAAATAATGGAATGGTTGATGGTCTACCTGACATCCACTTCTCGAAAGGAAATACTCAGAGGACCTCATTTCCTATAGATCTGATCCATAGTGATATAATGGGCCCTTTTATGCATCCATCAATCAGTAAAGCAAGGTATGTGCTCATTTTTGTTGATGATTTATCACACTTCACATGGAATTTCTTTCTCAGGCAAAAATCAAAGGTCTTTCAACACCTCAAAGATTTCAAAGCCCTTATTGAAACACAGTCAAGAAAGAATATCAAATCCCTCTGAATAGATAATTGGGGGGAGTATGTCTACCATGAGATAAAAAATATTTGTCTTGAGGCCAAGATTCAGTTGCAGCACATGGTTCCCTATACTCCGCAACAAAACAGAGTTGTTGAGTGGAAAAATAGATCTCTAAAAGAGATGGCATCTTGCATGCTACATGCAAAGTCACTTCCACAAATATTATGGGTTGAAGCACTTAATTGTGCAACCTACATCCAAAATAGATCTCCCCATAGATTTGTCAAGGATAAGACCCCCTACGAGGCTTGGAGCGGCCTCAAACTAGAAGTGACCCACTTTCGTATATTCAGTTCTCGTGCATGGGCCAGGATTCCCTCTAAGAAGAGGAAGTCACTTGATCCACAGAGAACAGAGTCTATCTTTGTTGGACACCTCGATGGTGTGAAGGGATACGAATTCATTGATCTCTCCTCGGACTAGCTCATCATTGAGCGTAGTGTCCAATTCAAGGAAAGTATCTTGCATGTACCTCAACAACTGCATGCTGACACTTTTGTTCTTCCACCTGTCAGAGATGATGAGAATGCACATGCCGACTCTTCTTCGGATGAGAGTTTTGATTCATAGGGTTTAGATGATTCAGATACCAAGTCAGTACAGTCAGATGTAGAGTCAGTTCATGTCGATGCAGAGCCAGAGCAGAGGCCCAAGTGGTCCAAGACTGCTCTTCAGGATGCAATAGATCTTGTTGGGGATCGAGTTGATAATAGGAGGAATTAATTCGATCTTGAGGAGCCTCCTCTTGCACTCACTGCCACTGTACCGATGCTACCCAGAAATATTTTCTTGGTTCAATCTTCATATCCACAGTACTATGGTGAGGCTGTCAAGAATCCCTTTTGGGAATACGCTATGCAGGAGGAGTACAAATCCCTCCTCGAGAACCATACTTGGGATCTGGTTCCCCTTCCTTCAGTAAGAAAACTTGTCAAGTGCATATGGGTCTACAGGACCAAGAGCATAGCAGATGGATAGGTTAGCATATATAAAGCTAGGCTAGTTTCCAAAGGATTTCAGCATGTGCATGGAATTGACTATGATGAGACCTTCACTCCAATAGCGAATAAGGATTCCATAAATTTGGTTCTTGCCATTGTGGAAGCCAAGGGATGGGAAGTACATCAGATGGACATGAAGAATGAATTTCTTCACGACAATCTCTCTGAGGAGATCTATATGGAGCATCCCTAGGGATTTGTGCAGGATGCATCTTTGGTATGTCGACTGAAGAAGTCCCTTTATGGCCTCAAGCAGGGACCGAGGGCATGGTATGCCAAGTTGGACTCCTACCTTCCATCACATAACTTTGTACATTGTAATTCAGACCTGAATGTTTACATGCTCGGGATGGTTGATTCACTTCTACTCCTAGTTATGTATGTTGATGATTTATTGATCATTGGTTGCTCAAATTAAGCAATTGCTACAATTAAGAGGATTCTACATGACAGGTTCTTGATGACGGACATGGGTCTGCTACATTTTTTCCTTGGACTCGAGATCAGTCAGGATGCATCAGGCATCAAAATGTCTCAAGCCAAGTATGCATGAGATCTCCTTGAGAGATTTAACATGACACACTGTAAGTATGCCCCGACTCCTTTCCTATCAGGAGTCAGACTTGAGGATGGTAGGGACACTCCATTGGTGGACAACACACTGTATAGAGAGCTAGTGGGGAGATTGTTTGATCTCACACACTCCAGAACAGAACTCTCATATGCAGTTGGAGCAATCTCCAGGTTCATGCAGGAGCCACATGAGCTACATTGGAAGGATGCAAAGCGTATCATTCGATATGTATAGGGCACCATCACCTTTGGGATTTAATATGCAGCAGACTCTATATTGGACCTCATCAGGTTCACTGATTCTGACCAAGATGGCTATATCATTGATCGCAAGTCCACATTTGGTTACTCACTCGGTCTAGGTTCCAAGCCCATCTACTGGTTGAGTAAGAAGCAGGTTGTTATTTCTCTATCTTCAGCCGAGGCAGAGTATAGAGGGGTAGTTAACATAACCATTCAGACTATGTGGCTACAACATTTTCTCACTGAGTTGGCCATTCAGTTTCATCGATCGATCGTCGTCTGGTGTGAAAACTAGAGCACTCTGAAGTTCTGCAGATATCCAGTTCAGAGGCAGTGGATGAAGCAAATCGAGATCCACATGCAGTACATTCGGGACTTAGTACAGGATCGACCTGTAGTTTTGTCCTTCAGTAGAACATACTGCAGACATCTTCACCAATACCTTCACTGAGCAGAAGTTCCATTCTCTGCGCAATCGTCTTGGAGTGAAGGACACAGTTGCTTAGCAATTGTCAATTCTTCTTTTTACATACATTGTAATTTGAGGGGTGGGGGTTTCCCATGAGGTTTTTCCTCTTTCCTCGTTTTTTCAGTGTCTCATTCTTATATGCATTGTAAAATGGGTACCTAACATGGCCTTGGATTTCGGGACCCATTCATCATGTACACTCTAGTAGTGTCCAGGGGGGTGTTGGAGATATTACACACTCACCTATAATCATTTTCCTAAATTTTACCGTCCAACGTTGAGAACTCTTCCTTATATGATAATATTCTCTCTAGAGAATATTCCCTTACAAAATAGGATGTTCCTCTTCAGTTTAGAGACAGTTACACTTAATTAGACTAGTGGAAGTTGTGACTCAATTAATTGATGATTGCATGGATCATTTAACTAGGACTAGGTGGCAGTTCACTCCAAATGTATGTTAGTGAGTTTTTATATCTATCTAGATCACTACTATGGCGCATTAGTTACTCATGTATCCTATATCTATTGAAAATTATTCACTCTTTGAATGTGGAATACGATTAATAAAATTCTTCCATTATTTCTCTCATGTTTCTCTCTTTTCTCATTTCTCTGCAAACTGTGTATGTATTTTTGCTAGCTATATCTTATCTGTGCAGGTTCATCCACATTTACAAATCTATCATTTTCATATTAGCTCAATCAATGAAATGACACAACTTGTCTCCAATATATTTAAGAGTGGCATCACCCCAAAATATTATGGAGAGATGTGAAAGCTTGACTTATACAGGGGAGATCAAGATTTCCATGTTCAAGTTAAAATCAATGGTATAGTAGAAAGAAACATTCCCCTAGAACCCATGAAGTATGGGCCTGATCTAAATGCCTAATCTCCGACCTCTTAACTTTCAAATATGAACAAAAAGAAACCACTACCACGATAAAATAGTTGACATTGAAAATCCCAATTTGATGTAATCCATACCTGAAATATTCGAGGGTTGAGACAAAGGCCTATAAACTTCCCAATTAGGGCTCGCTCATGCAACATGATGGATTTATGTTTGGCCTCTAGATTTGATATTTCTAGTTTAGGAATTTTGTTTACTCTTTTAATAAATTTACTCTTCACCAATCGTTTTCTTCCTGCAAAATTTGCATTTTTGAAAAGTGAAGTAAAATCTTTCCCCTTAGATTTGCTAGGTGCTTCCATACTGATTGAAAATCCCAACTGGTGTCTTCCCTCAATGCCAAATAAGGGGACGACAGTGGAATCTGTATTGAGTCAAATTCCAACTCACCAACTTGGCTAGTTCAAACTGATCCATGGCTAGGCCTGCATGAGAATGTCAACCCAGATCCAACGATTCCAGCCAACAGGTTCTCAGATTTATCTTATTCTTAGAGATGAATTGGTTGCAGCTACGGTAAACCTTAGCCACAATAAATGTGCATCCCAATTTCTTCCATTATTTTCCTTGTTTTTTTAACAAATGAGGACACTGTAAATTTTAAATATATATATAAAAAAACATAAAGCAAATTTGATTTAATGTAATTAACTTACAATCAATATAAAAGAAATTTCTATTTTTTTAATCTAATCACTATATTATTAAAAAAATAATTGATTAATTTTTCATTTAATCATTATATTATTAAAAGAACTATACAAATTAATTAAACATATAAAATTATAAATATAAAATTTATAAATTCAAAAATTAAGGAAATGCTAATATTGTTCTTCAATAACATCATCTTCATCAAGGGATGGTAGGTGCGAGGGGGGGGGTCCTCTATGATCCCGAAGGAAACAATATTGTTTATCACACCTGGGGGCTTGGATGTGTTTCAAACAATCTTGCCAAAGCCTATTTGTTGTGGAGGGGTATGTGCATCGCAAAGGAGGAAGGCTTCAAAAATTTAATCATTCTAGGAGATTTGATGTTGGTTATCAGACCCTTGATTGATAAAGCAATGCCACAGGGAAACATCTTAAGCAATCTCATATCAAGGATAAAATTTTTTCCCTTACTTTGAACATATTTCCTTTTTCCATATAAAAATAGAATTCAATGGCGGGGAAAATCATTGGGCCGAGGTGGTTTCCTCCCTAAGCCCAAGGTCACTGATAAAAAAATGGGGTGTGTGGCTATAGCCCCATACCTTAACAGAACCCCGTTTATCTATTTAATTCATATTCATTTTTAATTAATTTCCAAACACATCAAGGGAAGGGCATCAAGAGGCCTTCGGTGTTCACATGTATGGTTCATATGGGACACATTGAGGCTATTCAATGTAACCTGTATGAAATTTCATTGATATGTGGGATTTTGTTGGTAATGGGGAGTGACAGATCCTATATTGTGACATATTTAATATGGAATTCTTGAAATTGGCATGGATCATTTAGAAGCAAGGTTGGTCGGGGTTTGAAGTGGCATGAAGGTTCCTAGTGCGGGCTCAACGCATCCATAAGTGGATACATGCACTCGTGGGTGGTGATCTTGGGTGGAGTTATGTCTTCAATGTTGATAGTATATCTTGTTCAGTCCAGAAAACCCATGATCCTTTGGTTACTTTTCCTTATGCCAGTTTCTTCTGTTGCTTTTTGTGACTTGGACTAGTATAGCCAAAATAGCATTCCTCTATTTATGTTAGTTTTCTATAAAATTGGAATCGGTAATTGTTGCATGGGGATTGTTTGGCTTGGTTTCTATTTAAGTTGTATTGTGCAAAGTCTATTTGAGTTAGACATGGAAAACCCATATTGGAAGGAAGTTTGTAAAATTCTTTACTGACATAAAGAAATTACACAAGCTAACAACGGTGCTCTCATGCACATCTTCTCGAAAATCATAGAACTAGAGCAAGACAATATCATGAATGCTACCAAAATAATGAATCTTCTTCTCCTCAAGAAACAACAAATAGAATCTCTAGAACTTGAATGCCATGGGATCCACTCTCTAGTTATCCTTCATCATTTGGATTCTCTCTCTGTCGCCTCCAATAATTATGGCTACGAGAACTCATTGTAAGTATATTTCAGGGAAGACGAAACAGTAGATCGAAATCACAATCACATGAAGGTGGAAGAAATAGGGTCCCCTCATTCAGATGAGGGTCATGAAGCTCAAAACAGTGCACCTCCCTAAATGGTTTTGTATGTTTTTTAGAATTGTTAGTTTTTGGGTAAATTTTTTAAGGAACTTACTTGTAGAAATACTTGAAATTCCTATAAAAGAAAAGGATTTAAATATCATAATAGTTATATTATAACTATGTTCTTGGTTCTAGAATAGGATTTGGAATATTTTCTGTGTAACTGTTGCTAGCTTCAACGCACTTTCCTTGTTAAAACAAAAAAATGAAAAACACCGTCTTCATCAAAATAAATTTAAAACAAAATTATTTAAAAAAAATGGAAAATTTACAATAATGTTGTATACACATTAATATAAAATTAGATGTATCACATTTCATTATTATTTTATATTTGAAAATAAAATTATTATAATTAGTTTAAAAGTTAACTTTATCAATTTATTATCAATAAAAACATTATAAAATTTTTATATAACACATTATCATATTATTAAAACCAAATGTTGTAATAATTTAAAATTAAGTTTATCATTTTAATATTATAATTAAATTATCTTTATTAAAAAAATAAATTTAAATGATATTATTACATTGTTATAATATAATCCATCACATTATAACATTATTAAAAAAAAATTATAACATTATTAAAAAAAAATTGTAACAATTTAAAAGTAATTTTATTATTAAAAATAAACATATTAATATAAACTTAATATTAATTAACTTAGATCCTCATGCCCCATTATAATGTTTTTAAAAAAAGTTGTTACAATTTAAAAGTAATTTTATTATTAAAAATAAACATATTAATATAAACTTAATATTAATTAACTTAGACCCTCATGCCTCTGCCACTTGAGAAGGGAGAGGTTGGACAGTTGTCCCACTAGCCTTCACACGACCTATGGGATGGTACGAACTAGGACGAATAAGTTCATTGCATGGTATGTGACATTGGTGTGAGTTTAATGGTGACTGTGATGGAAGGTGGAAAGGGTCTTTAACATTTTGACATTGTTCTACTTATGATGGTAAGTACTCACACTTTTAGTTATTCTATAAGGCAATGTTCATTATGTATACAAGGAAGATCATGATCTCTGATGGGCACAATGTTCTTAAGTCTGGAAACAAGGCAGAGTCTTTCAATTCTCCTAGGAGTGCAGATTTGGGACCCCTTATGGGCTAGATTAGTTAGTTGATCAAGGTAAGTTGTCCCTTTGTTGATAGGTTAAGTATCTATGGACTTCTGCTCGGTCCTTCTGTCGAGCGGATTTTCTTGTCATATTGTGTGGCCTTTTGGGTGGGTTTTCCTTATACCCAGATATAATTTCCTAGTTTTCAAGAAGTGTTGAGTTCTCTATGGTTTCTCCTCTCTCCTTTCGATCCCTAGCTTAGAAGGAGAGGCAATCCCAAGCCTCCTCCATCCAAGAAGATACACAGTCATTCCCACACCATAAGGGCATAAATGGGTCACAAAGAAAGATAGAAAGCTCTTTCATATGAGCACCCCACTGAAAATGCAGCAAAAGATCAACATGTATGTGAACAAGCTAAGGAAAATGTGCTCACGGACCTCAAAACACCAAATTAAGAAGGATTTTCATGACTGGGTTTCTGACATGGGTTTTTCCAGGTCCAAAGATACTAAATTTTTTTAGAGCCACAATGAAGGATACTCAAGTCAATCAAGTCAAAAAGGATAAAATGGTGGATAGGCTCATACGATTGGGAGCTAATTCACCATTTTATGCAGAGTTGCATTTGGAATCAGCTTCATAATCATTGATTGTAATCATGACGATGAGAAGGACTATGTCAAGGTAGTAGGCACCCTAAGCTCTCTAGGCACCAACTCCAACCCAATTTTTCTCAAGGAAGATATGGACAATGATACCAAAGGCAAGGCCAAGGTACATGAAACCTTCAACCATGCGGGCCCAACCAAGCCACCTCCCAATTAAATTTGATGGATGTTGTTGTTTTCGGGTTATTGCTTGTCTTTTTATATTTTTCAGTATAGAAATGATATGCATATGGTCTTTAGGAATTTATAGGCTTATAAGACTCTCTTAAACATCTAGTTGTAGAAGCTTAATTGTTATCTAAGACCTAGTTTTCTTTTTTTCAAACATGAAACAATT
>SNQJ01S0034965.1:29361-39800 GCA_010110895.2 Picea sitchensis
ATGCATTGATGAGGAGGATAGGATAGGGTGTATTTCCTTTATTTTTTAGATCATAGGTTATAAAATTCTTTTAGAACTATTCTATGTTTCTCCACAACTCTCTAGAGATACTACATCCCCAAACCTCACATCAATATAAAATAACCAGAGTCATGATAGTTTCAAAGAGGAGTTTTTTTTATCCCATATCCAAAGATCTGCTAATTTAAAATTGTTTTCAAGCCCATAATAAGTTTTTCACCCTCCATTTATCCTTTTCTCAATGTTATAATTCCACTTGAGCTTGTGATGAATATCTATTATGAGATATTTGTATGAAGACACCTCCTCCAAGTTGTTGTTGTCATATACAAAAGTATTGTAGGTGATCTTTTTGGATTTAATTATCTTGACTTTCGTTTTGTCTATATTAATAGTGATACTCATATTGGAGCATAAATCTTGGAGGATTCTTAGTTTCATGCCAATACCATAGGGACTCCTCACCATAAGAAAAATATCATCAGCATAAAGAGTTGAGACAACACACCCTGCTTCTTCCAAACACTCTTCTAACTTGTCAATGTATACGCCAAAAAAGGTAGGTGAGAAGGGACAACCTTGTTTGACTCTGATATTGCAATTAATTTCTTCCAACCATCCCTTAGTGTTCCTAAACTTGGAAATAACATTCTCATACAACCTTGTCTCACAGCTCTCAACTCGAAAGGAATCTTGATCTCTTCCATCTTATTCCAAAGGCTTGTCCTAGATACTATGTCAAAAGATTTTCTAAATTCAACTAAACAACACAAGAGATCAGTTTAATTATTATGGCACTCCTCTGCAATGATCCTAAGAGCAACGAGGTGGTCTACATTTGAATGATATCTCCTAAACACAGCCTGACCTTTAGCTCTTTTTCCATGGCTTTCTAGCCATAGACTAATCTTCTTTTCTGAAATAATTCTACATATCTTGGCTAAAATGAGGCTAATCATAATGGTCCTATAATTAGAGGTAACGTTTTTATCCCCGCTTTTAAAAATAGGTATAATGAGGCTTTGCATCCATGGTTTAGGGAAGCCCTGCTTCACTTCTAAATTGAAGAGCTTGTGTATATGAGGGAATATGTCCTCTAATTTTAAATATTTCAATTTGGTAGCCTTAAATGTCCTTAGCTTTCCCATTTACGAGCCACTTAACCCGAAACTCTATGCCCTCCTTAGAAAAGACTTCATTCTCTATAGGAACGTTGGTAATGGTGTCCATAGCATTAGGGGATTCATAAAAAAATTTAAGGTAGGAATTCCATTCCTTCAAGTGAATCATGTTATTTTCTTTAGTTTTACAAATCATAATTTGCCTCCAAAACTTCTTAGGATCAAGTTTAGATAGGTGCAAAAGTTTCCCTTGCTTTCTATTTAATAATACTTTTTGTTTTCCTTTTAATTAGTGATTTTCACTTATTTATCTTATCGAATTTTAAGGACTCATTAGAAGCATCCATAATGAATTTACTAGCAATCCTACATTTATTATCATACCATGGGTTAGTTGTTCTATTATTCACCTCGATAGAGAACTTGTTAATGGAAGTAGAAAGGGTTGTTGTAAAACTATGATAGAGATCTTCAATGTTGTCCTTATAAGTTAGGAGATTTAAATCAATATTTAAATCCTTTAAAAAAGATCATCTATGCTTTTGTCAAAAAGTAGGTGCCTATGGTTATTGGAATTTTCTTCCATGGGGATTTTGTGCATGGTAAAGTTTAGAGTTAGGGTTAAAGGCCTATGATCAGAGTTGGGTTCATGACCATTTAAAGTGTGAAAATTTATTATTTGGTTGGATACAAGTATATCATATATCACGTAATACACAACACTACTATTGAGCCCATGAATACAAGTCATCCAGTTGGAGTTTGGCCACTCCATTATATCATTGCAAATTATTAGGTCTTAAGAAATACAAAACTTGACTAGCTCGATACCAAACAAATTATCAATAAAGAATAGCTTGGTTAGTTGCATTTCAAGCAATAAAGTCTCCTAGCATGATGATATTACCTTCATTCCTCAAACTATGAATATCTTGATCTAAAGTATTATAGGAACAATTTTTATCTAGATTGTTTTTCTTATAAAAAGTAAGATTAATAGGTGGAAAATAACAATTCTATATAAATCTTATTAGCATTGATGTATGAGATTTCTATCCAAATGTGTTGATTGAGAGGGTCTATCTTATGAAGCCGAATATGAGGAGAAACATTATTTTTTACATAACAAGCTATGTCTCCAATCCGATAAGATTTATTGTTCCATGTTGACCACAAGACAAATCTTTCTATGTTAGGGACCTTAGAATCTTCATGCTCCCAGGCTTCCATTAGAAAAATAATATCAATTTCACTCGAGACTTGACTTAATATGAGACCTTTGCACCATGGAAAGTTGTGACGGTTCCAAAAGAGGATTTGTAGTGTCCCAAATTCCTAAAATTCCTATTTATTATTAGTATTCTGGTCTCTATCCCTAATAATAGTTTTTTTATTTCTAATTACCTATCCCTAATAATATCTTTTTTATTTCTAATTACCTATCCCTAATAATATCTTTTTTATTTCTAATTATTGTCCATTAACCTTTCTTCCTTAATTCAACTTGGTCTTCCAAAATAAGGACATCCTTTATAAATATTCATGACCCTTTTAAGCTTGAAGATTTACTGAGTATGTCATATTTATGGTCATTACAGCGTACCTTGACACGGATTGACCTATCTTTATGTTCGATTATTTTTCTCAACCTCTTTGTTTCTATAAGGTAAGTTGTTTCAATTTGTGACTTATTTTTTAGTTCTTCTTTTACTATTGTTAGTGTGTACTCCTCTTTTACTCTTTTATACCATCAATTATGATATTCAAGGCTCTTTTGTTATGCTCATGATCCAAGTCGATTAGTTTATTCATTTCATTTTTTATGGTTTTGATATCCAATTTATTTTCGACACTACTTAGGATCAAATTGTTCGTTAGTTTTTCTTTTAGCTCTTTAATCAAGTCTCTCATGTTGCAATTTTCTTCGACCTCTCCTTTTTGGGTTGATTGTTTCTTTTTTTCTTATTCTTGTAATCTAACCTCCATTTTTTGGAGTTGAGTTTTGAACCCTAATATTATATTATCTATCTTATCTTCTAACTATCTAAATTTTTTATCAAGCATTGCCTCTAACTCTGTTTGAAGTTTCACTTATCTCACTTCACTCATTTTTTCTAATGATTCTATATATTCATAAAGACTCTCAAGGATGCTTTTCTCGATCTCCCCTTCAAAATTGAAACTTTAGAATATGTGGTAAAGTGTTTGTGATGAAAAGCAGAGAAAATAAAAAAGAAGAGAAGCTTATACATCTAATTTAAATTAGCCACACAAGAGAATAGTCACTTGCTACAGACTCGACTCAATCACCATAGAGACAACCCACAGAGATTATAACTCTAGAATTTGTCGCAGTCGTTGTATTTGTCACTTTCCACATAGATTATAACTGGAATTATCACTTGCCACAAAGATTATAACCCGCATAATTATCATTCTCCACAAAGATTATCACCCAAATGTACCAAAGAGATTATTTATGTCACAGAATATACCAAAGAGATTACCTACGACGGTATAAAATAGTCGGTTAAAAGTTGATCGTATCTTATTAAAAAATTGTTAAAATCAAAAAACAAATTTAAATGATTTAAGTTATTAACTCAAAAAGCTAATTAAATAAATAATTAAAAATACATACAAACAATTTTTTAAATCACATGGAAAAATGATTTTTATTGTTCCCCGAAGTTCAATTCTCATTAAAAAAAATTATTACATTATAAATTAAAAATATATATTATATTTAAAAAGTATAAAAAATTAATTTAATATAAATAAATTGTAATCAATATATATTTCAAAACAAATTTTTAAAAATGTTTTGGATTTAAATCATCACATTAACAGTGTAATTGTTAAAAATATGAGTATAAATTTCAATTTCATTACCTATCATATTAATAATAGAAAATGGGTATTTTATTTTCATATTAATAATAAATCTTTATGCACCAGAACCCTTCTGACCTGAACTCCTCTATAAATTTCAATTTCATTACCTATCATATTAATAATAGAAAATGGGTATTTTATTTTCATATTAATAATAAATTTTTATTTTATGAAATACTAAGTATTCTTCCACAACGAATAATTATTCTAAATAGCGCTCTGCAAGATTTAGGGTTTTAATGCACCAAAACCCCTCTGACCTGACCTCCTATGACCTCTTCTATACGTGTTGATCGTTGCTTCTCAGCGGTTCTGAACGCCACAGCAAAATGGGCACAAAGGGAGGGGTGAAATCCCCCTCTTACCGTCATGCCGCATCAAATGACCCGGAGAACTCTAGAGTGCGTCATCCGTCCTTTGAGCCACCTCTACACATGCGAGAACAATACCTGGAAGAAGAAATGGCTGGAAGTAAGGAATCGAATATGGATGCAGAGTCCTCGCATCCAAAAGCAGCTCTGGTCTAGATACCTGGCAAATGTATCCCCCAAGCCTCCGTTGCGCCTAGGTATATTATCAAAACCACCAG
Source organism: Picea sitchensis (assembly GCA_010110895.2). Lineage (NCBI taxonomy): Eukaryota > Viridiplantae > Streptophyta > Pinopsida > Pinales > Pinaceae > Picea > Picea sitchensis. Next base: position 33,988 of record SNQJ01S0034965.1, read on the forward strand.
GATAGGGGAGCACACGTAGTTCATGAGGGACCATGCCCTCATAGGCAAATTCCTAGGTCTCTGGCCCTCAAAAAAGGACCTAGCTCGTTGGATCAAGGTGTGGTGGAACCCTAAAGGAGACTATGAGCTCCAACTAAGCTCCAAAGGATTGTGTATAGTAATATTCTACAACCTGGAGGACAAGGACCAGATCTTTGAAGGAGGACCGTATTTCTACAACTTTGTTGGCCTTTACCTGTGATTTTGGACAGATTGCTTCTGCCCAGAAAAATAAAACTCCACCTATGCACCGGTATGGATTCGCCTATATTCCCTACCTCAAGAGTTTTGGTTAGAGGAAATTTTAATGGGCTTAGGTAACACCTTGGGTAACTACGTCAAATCTTCAAAAGTTACCAAACAGAGAAAATACACCTCTTATGCAAGGATATGTGTCTATATGGACATCTCCAAAACTCTGCCAGGCACAATTACCCTATAATACCAAGACGAGGAATGGGCCCAAACCATAGACTATGAACACATCCCTTTCAGATGTGAAAATGCCATGAACATGGGCACCTTTTCAAAGACTGCCCTCTAAATGCCCCCCCCTCCAAGAGGGAAGATGAAGAGAAATCAAAGGAAGGATTCACCCAGGTTTCAAATTGAAGAAAACAAGCTCAGAAGAAGCCCACAACCGTCAATGGAAAAAAGAACCCGCATAGCAACTCATTTAAAGCCCTTAACCGCCTTCCAGAAGCAAAAGAGGTGGAAAACCCCCACAAGAATGCGGGGAAAGATCTCAACAAGCATAAGGAAGATCAGTTGTCTCTAGGACATCAGACTCTAGTAAATCAAGCAGACCCACAAGCTTACCCAATCTCAGGAAAAGAACCAGAAAGAGAAGAAGACACAGTAATGGAAATGGATGAGCAGGACCTAGCAAAAATCAACCTAAACAGGTTAGAAGATGTACTTAACAAGAAGGATCTCCAAACCTTACCAGAGGACCAACTTAGGAAAGTTCACAAGGTATTTCTGGATTCATCAGCGGGAGCTACATCCAGATTGGGGATCAGCATAGACCCAAACCTAGATCCAAGAAGACACCCAAAAGAAAACAAGCAAAGGGGCAGAAAATCGGCCCACCAGTTAATAAAGGAGGCGGGAAACTATATGATCAACTCGGGATAGATTCACAGGCCTCTCAGAGAGCTCCTTCTCCCACCCACCAAATTGTTAACTATGAAGATCATCACCTGGAATATCAGAGGCCTAAATGGAAGATTCAAGCAAAGGATTCTCCGAAATTGCATCAAATCGAAAGACCCTGATATATCCCTGATACAAGAGACAAAATGTGCAGGGAAAACTACAGAAAATATCATCAAAAGATGTTGGCGCAAGTGTGATTCCTATCAAATGGATTCAAAAGGGGCTTCAGGACGCCTAGCCATCCTATGGAATCCTGCTATAGTCATCCTAGATCAAGGTTCTCCACTCCAAGCACCATGACAGTGCACTATAGAGCCATACGTTGGGACAAGGAGGGAATGATCATAAACGCCTATGGACCACAGAACAACCAAGACAAAGACCTCTTTCTTCATAGCCTGGCTTACCTAGGTTCTTTAGCTAAGTGCAAGCGATGGATAATAAGGGGTGACTTCAACATGATTCTCACACTAGAGGAGAAAAGAGGGGGGAAGAAATGCCTGGAGTCGGACAGCACAAAATTCCAAGAACTCATAGAGAACCTCAGACTGGTAGACATAGAGGGTGGCACTGGCACCTACACTTGGACCAACAAAAGATTAGGTCACCAACAAATACCCTCAAGGCTTGATCACTTTCTCATTTCAGAAACTCTCATTTTGGAAGGCCTCTTAGTAGACTCCAACATCCTCCCGAAGGCAGGCTCGAACCACTAGCCAGTTCAGCTTTGGATTGATACTATTGCCACCCCCAAGCTTAAACCCTTCAGATTTGAAAATTTTTAGCTCTCCCATCCAAACTTCCAGGAGCTAGCCCGTCACTAGTGGAGCACTGCGGAAATACAGAGGGGTACAAAAATGTATTGCTTCCAGCAAAAACTCAAACATTTTAAACAACATGTATGCAAATGGAACAAAGAAGTCTTTGGGAACATTTTCTAGGAAAGGGAACTGCTGGAACAAAAACTAGAGGACCTTAAGGGACAAATCATTCACGCGAGATACAAAATCACTCAACAAGAGGAAGAGAATGAACTCAAAATGCAACTAGAATAAAGACACAAGTAGGAATAAATCCTATGGAGACAAAAATATTAGGTTCACTGGCTCAACAAGGGAGAGAAAAACACCAAATTCTTCCACCGTTCCATGATCCACATACGCCTCATCAATCGCATCACCAAGTTGGATGACTCGCAAGGCAACACCCTGTTAACTCATCAGGAAATAAAGCACGAGCTGACAGACTTCTACCAAGATCTCCTCTCAGAAACTAAGGTGGACTGTACCTCAGCAATAGAGCGGGTGACCCAAAATATCCCAACTATAATCACCCAGGAATAGAATGAGGCTCTCATGACACCAATAACGCAAGAAGAAGTGGATCAGGCTATTCAGGAGTTACCCATATGCAAGGCTCTAGGCCCAGATGGTTTCACAACAGACTTCTTCCACTCCTGTTGGCCAATGTTAAGGGAGGAAGTGTGGCAGCTGGTGGAGGAATCACACAACTCATGCAAAGTTCTTCCAGCACTAAATGCCACTTTCCTCACCCTAATACCCAAAGAAGAAAGGGTCACAAATCCGAAGAACTTTAGACCCATAGCACTCTGCAACGTGATCTACAAAATCATCTCCAATGTCATAGCTCTAAGACTCAAGCCAATACTCCCCTTCATCATCTCCAAGGAGCAATCAGGATATGTCGAAGGAAGACAAATCATGGACAGCATCATACTTGTCCATGAAATCATTCACTCACTCAAAAGCACCCGTACTCTAGGTATTCTTCTAAAAATTGATGTTTCAAAATCTTTTGACAAATTAAGTTGGCAATACATGGAAGCTCTCCTATCGGCTTTTGGTTTCAATAAGGAGTGGATCTCCTGGATAATGAACCTCATTTCCTCAACCTTTTTCTCAATCCTCATCAATGGAGTCCCCTCTCAACCCTTCTCCCCCACAAGAGGAATAAGGCAATGCAACCCTCTCTCTCCTTTCCTTTTTGTCATAATGGTTGAAGGCCTAGGACACTATATCAAGGCTTCAATTCAAAATGGATCCCTCCAAGGCCTCCCCTTTCATGGGTTACAAACGACAGCCTCCCACAGCCAATTTGTCAATGACACATTGCTAATGAACACCCCCACCCTACAAGAAGCAAATAAATTAAGCTCCATCCTCTTTGATTTCAGCGAAGCCTCTGGCACCACCTTTAATATGGCCAAGTCGCAACTTTTCTTTTTTAATACTCCTGAAGCAATCCAACAACACCTTTCTCAACTTCTGAATACCCATGTCTACACTCTGCCCTCCCGCTACCTGGGACTCTCTCTTTCTGAATCAGCAGCCAGAAACATCTCCCGAGACTCTCTCCTACTCTCCATTACCAACCATCTTAGCAACTGGACCTTTCTTTCCCTCAACCTTCCAGCCAGAATTGTTCTCTTAAAGTCAGTCCTCCAAGCCATCCTAGCTTAACTCTTCTCAGCCCTAGCTACCCCCCAATCGGTCATAAAAAAAATAAGGAATATGCAAAGAAACTTTCTATGGCATGGACACAACCCGGACAAAAAATGGGCCCTAGTCAGCTGGGACAAAGTCTGCAAGCCCAAATCTTCAGGTGGTCTAGGCCTCCGGGACCCTAGAAAATTAAATAGCACCATGGGAGAAAGAATTTGGTGGAGATGGCTCAAAAATCCAACAGAGATATGGGCAAATCTCTGGAAATGAAAATATGCCCCAAATACGCATCAAAGCCATCTCATACGAATGCAAGAGAAAATTCGAGGCTCCAACATCTAGAATGCAGCCTGGAAAAATCGGCCACTCATACAGGAACATGCTTTCTAGGAAGTTCGCAATCGCTAGAATGCTCTATTATGGACGGATTACTGGCAGCAAATGCCACCCCTACAACTGAAAGAAAATCTACAATCCTACGAAAATCACATTCAAGATCTAGCCACCCTCAAAGTGGCAGATTTGTGGACAGACACCCCCAGCAGTTCTCCCTAGCGAAACTAGACGTCTACCCATCAGGAACTCCAAGTGGCCAAGGACTATGACCTACAACAATGGAAACAAGCAACTTCCCAAAGGCGAATTCAGAAAAGCATAGACCAAGACATTCTCATATGGGGATACACACCTCATGGAAGCTTCACTCTCAAGGAGGGATACACTCTACAGGAGAAATTCCATTATCTTCAAAAAGATAGCATCTAGACAACAATATGGAAATCAAAACTCTAGCCCAAAATCTCTACTTTCCTCTGGCTTCTACTTCAGAACAAGATCTTAACCTGGGACAATCTTCAAAGACGAGGTTTCATTGGCCCCTCGATTTGCCATCTCCAAGCAGAAACCATGGAGCACCTCCTAAACAACTGTCCACTCAGTGAGAACATCTGGAACCAGGCCACTCAGCTCATGAGAAGAACCAAACGAGTTAAAAAAAACATCATACGCACCATCATGGATTGGGGTTCTGGTTCCTTCAAAAGTCCTATCCTGAACATAACCTGGCAACTCTTACCAGGCTTCATAGTTTGGCAACTATGGAAAGAGAGGAATAGAAGAATCTTTCATTCCGAGCCCTCTCCTCCCACCCTCCTCTAAAACACAATCCTCTTGCATCTCTTGAAAACTCTTCAGCTGCAATTGTGGGCCAAGGAAGGCTTCCCCACTGACCCAAGTGAGCTCTCACTCCTCAACTCTTGGGGCTTCTCGTTTGCACAATCCACCCCTCCTCAACAACCCCCTCCTAAATTCAAAATCCCTCAGTCCCTCCAAGTGGCGCCCCCTAAATCTTCCAAGTCAAAAAGGATCAGAAGCTCAGGAGAGCGAGCGACCGTAAGCCTTAATGTAGAAGATCAACAACTGACAGATGATTTCAAGAACTTGGCAATCGAGAATCCGAAGCATGGAGGGAGTTGTTCTCCAAAGTCGCAAAATCGTGAAACGTGAGAGAGGATCTAGACCGTTGGAGCATGAGGAGATATGGATCGTCGATCTGGTCCCATTGATCTGACGCGAGAAGATTTCGAGAACTCAACAATCAGGACTCTGAAGCATGGAGGCAGTTGCTCTCCAAAGTCGTGAAACGTGAGAGAGGATATGGACCATTGGAGCACGAGGAGATTTGAACCATTGATCTGGTCCCGAAGGACTCACAAGTTCAGGTATCGAAATCTTCTGACTACGCGAAGCTCGAAGTCACGAAGAATATCCCAGTCGTTGGCTGCGAGGCATCGTGGACCGATTAATTTGATCTGAAGGCTTTGGGGATTCAAACTCCAAAAAAATCGTGAAGAACAATATAATGCTGTAATTAGTAGTTCTACCTTCAGTTGTTGGCATTTATGTGTACGCGGATAGGTTGTAGGTTTTTTTGTAAGCTTATAGTTGGCAATAATATAAGGATCTACTTTTATTTTTAAAAAATAAAAACTTTATTTTATATTTTTATATTAATAATAAATCTTTACTTTATATTTTTATATTAATAATAAATTTTTATTTTATATTTTTATATTAATAATAAATCTTTATTTTATATTTTTTAATTATAAAATTAATTTTAAATAATTTTTTATATCATATTATCATTAAAAT
>SNQJ01S0034966.1:0-12138 GCA_010110895.2 Picea sitchensis
AATGGTGGTACAAAACCTCTTACCATACAGCTACTCGCATGACTCCTTTTGAAGCAGTCTATGGCCAAAAGCCTCCATCAATTCTCTCCTATATTCCAGGGCTCTTGAAGGTTCAGAAGGTTGACACAAATCTTACAGTCCGTGAGTCTATTCTTCATGCCCTCAAAGACAATTTGGTCATGATTCAAAATCGCATGAATCAACAAGCAGATCAAGGTCGTTCTGAACGCCATTTTGTTGAAGGGGGCCAGGTATTTCTTCGACTACAACCTTATAAGTAGACTTCACTCAAATCTCACCACTATCAGAAACTTGCACCCAAATTTTATGGTCCTTATACAGTGCTCCAGTGGGTGGGATCGGTGGCCTATAAGTTAGCTCTACCCAGTCAGTCAAAGCTCCGTCCTGTTTTTCATGATTCCTTCTTAAAGAAGGAAATTGGAACTAAGTGACAAACTCAAACTAGTCTCCTTGAGTTGGATGAAAAAGGTTCCATATGGTTGCAGCCACAAGCAATCGTGGCCCAGAGAGAGTGTTGTCTCCATCAACGCATCACCCAGGAAGTGTTAGTCCAATGGAAAGATACCCTTCCAGAAGATGCCACTTGGGAGTTGGCCGCCATTCTATAACAATTCCCTCATCTGAATCCTTGAGGACAAGGTTGTTCTTCAATGGGTAGGGAATGTTAGCGTCCTAACCTCCCTAACCCCTCACGTAGGTAGAATAATATAATTCCATGTAATAAAGGCCAATATTAATAAGGTCTAGCAATAAGGAAGAATAAGTCAAATGTAAGAAGACCTAACAGAAGCTTTCGCTTATAGAAGGATCTTCCTCTAGATTGTTCATTTGGATAGATAGATTTAGTATAAATAGAAGTAGAGGGTATGAGAAATATTGTCTTGGATATTATTGTAATAGAGCTCCGCTCTGCTAGAGGTTTCCCCCTTGAAGAGGCAAGTGAACATTGTTATCAGTAATCAAAGTGTTCTTTATGGTGTTATTCTGGTATTATTCTGGTATTATTCCGGTATTGTTCTAGTTATATCATTGTTTCTCTGCCATTTCTAGCTATTTATTTATGTTCTTCATACTATTTTATATCTAGAATACTACATATTTACTTCAAAATCATTCAACTCATGATTGTTCACAATCATTCTCATGCGATCCTCAAAGGAATAATTATTTTGCATCATTTCTCATTTACTCTTGCATCATACATGTGCATCACTTTCACATTTAATATCATTCATTCATATCTATTGGGTATTAATATCAATTTTCATATCAAGAAACCTCAAAATGCATTAAATCCATGTACTGAAGCATATACAAACATAGCCAAACATTCATCATGCAAGCTCATTTCTTGTACCTTTTTCCATGACATTCATACACATGAACATATCAGACTTCCAAATCCTTCTCCCAAGGATATTCCAATCATTATTATGATAAGTCTCATAGAGATACTCATCATTGAGTTTCTCTCTCTGTTGAGAGCTTGTGGTCATTCACATGATATCCACACGGAGGTTTAATTAGCCATAGTCATAACTATGTTCCCCCTTCTGCACGACAACAACCAATAAGAAGGAATTTTTTCCTCAACTAGTATAAATTTATTCAACAACCCAGAAATACCATCTAGGAAATTCCAACAATGCCCAAGGCAACAAGACAGCTTATCAAGCTTCTAACTGGTCTTGATCAACAGATTTTTTGATCAAGGGAATCCTTTTTTAGATTCTCTCTCACTACTACTTGAGCATACTAAGCCATACCTTATATGGATACCATCCACTTCTGGATGTCATCATGACCCATTGGTCATCTATATGTTCCCCAACACTTCCTCTACCTCATTCAGGATCAACATTTCATTAATACTTCTACCTTATCCTCATAGGGTACTATGTAGTCAACATCATCAACCTTTTTACTTATGTTTCCATACTTAGATCATCACTAACCATATGATCACTATATTTTACACTCAATGGAAGACTATAATAAGTATATATGCATGTCATATGCATGCTCTATCTTTGTGATATGCATTTCATCATTTTTTCGTGCACAAAGAATTATACCCCTATCTGCAGTGCATATGGGTTCCAATTATTTACCTCTTTGTGTTCATGCGCATATACCTACCCTTAGTTAATGGGGATTTACATTGCTTTAGCACAGCCATGAGATTTTTAACTTGCTCATGTCATTTCACTTCTTCCGTGAGGTTCATTTTTAGTCCTCGTGACTTCTTCTATCTTACAAAGAGGTATTACCCCAGTAGGAAGTTTTTCAGTTATAACAGGTCAAGTAGGTTGATCTCACCTACTCTAATAAGGTCTCTAGGCATGGAGGAGTGTACTCTCGATGCCAAATCCTTCATTTACCAACACTTTTAATTAACAAAGGCTTCATTAAGCCCACTTTTGTAGGACTCGATATCATTTCCAAAAATAAATGATAGTCTTGTTCTGCCACAGTCTAGCATGATTCAATATTGTTGGGTAATATCCCAACTAAATTTTAATCTCCATCCTTCTCCTCAAGGAACTTACGTAGATAATTTCCATATGACAGTAATATTCTCAACAAGCTCATATTAGCCTTGGTAAACTAGTCTTATGATTGTTCTCCAGCCCATCTAGGCCTATGTTTGAATCATGCTCTGCTAGATAGGCTAGGACAGGGTGCCCTCTCCCTTAATTTGTTTCTAAGAAAGAAATAATTACTTGACTCTTTCGTGAGCCCAAGCAAACCAAGTGTTTTTTTCCACTCTGATACCACTTTTCAACACACCCAACCCCTTAAATACTTTTTTAAGGGATGGGGCATCAAAATTTCACTTTCCTTCATCATATTGAATCCTCTTCATGAGGTTTCCATCACCTTCTACTCATCAAGAGTTTTCCAATGACTATCACAATGCTCAAATCTGAGATCTGGGTCAGAATTTATGCCCTTCCGAAGCTCTTCAGTCGCCATTGGTAATAGGCCATGTGGGTCCCTCTCATTTGTACCATCCCAAGTTCCCCGAAGTCCTAGAGATTCCCCAGCATTCTTTCATCTATGGTGGAATTCCATCCACCGTAAAATCCAATGGTGGAGCTTCATCCTCGTTTAACACATGAGCTTAAGGGAAATTCGACATTCGGCACTTCAGTGTTGAATGCCCCTTTTTGTTTCTATGTGCATATCCTCTGGAGTCCCAAAATCCTAAACTCCCGAAGGACCCCAAAATATTGCCACGTGGCTCCCACCTTCAATCCTTTTGGCTTATCTAATATACTACACCCCAAACCTCTGGAGTTCAAACTTCCCAGACTCCCAAAGGGTCCACACTTACACATGGTGATGCATTAAATGCAAAGGTAGGGATAGGTGGATTCGGGCCTTCGGTTGAATTAACCCCAATGTCCCACCATCCCACATTTCCTGAAGTTTTTAACTCCCAGTTCCACAAGGTATTCCATCAGTTCTTAGGCCACGCAATCATGTGCCATGGGTTGACATGTGGTCCCATCGATGTGTGACATGTATCACGTTCTAATGGGAATTTAGGGTCGGTAAGAAGCACAAATTAAGGCAACATGTGGCATGTTGAACAGGGATCTACGTCACCCTAAGTGACGTCAGCATGCCACATCACTACGGGATTGGCAACCTCCAGGAGTTTCTAGCTTCTCCTACCTGCCAAATCCTAGGAACTCTAAATTTCGAACCCCCTCCAGCGGCCTCCCAATCCCCCTTATATCCATGATCGAGATGGTACCACGTAGATCCATAGATCTGCATCCTTCGTTTCTTCGCAACTTTGGTGTTTGGGGGATCCGTCGTATGATTTCCTTGTTACTCTCAGAGTGGGATAGCGTCAGGTTGACATGGGTGGTTGTGACATTGTTCTTGGTGTCGAATGGTTACGCACTCTAGGCCCCATTCTCGTGGATTTTAAGGAATTAACCATGAAATTCCAATAGGAGGGACAACAATATAAGTTCTACGTCATCATAGCTATATGAAATAGTTGTGATGAAATACTTATCTATTACAGTCGATCACCAACCAACTGACTATGGGTGTTTGCATTTCCACCTAATTGTAAGCTCAGAGGCATTCACTCTTAGCACTCTAGCCACCCCCATACCAAGCCATGATATCACTAGGGAAAATCTTGCAATTCCTCATATACTCTCTCTCTCTCACACCCTCTGCGAGGTTTATCAGATGCTTCCTTAGCATCAAGCTCATGACCCTCATCTCTGAGGTTTCCTCTTCTCTCATAAAATCAAAACAATTTAATCTCATAGTTCTTCTATGAACTGGAGTTTCTCTCATGCTATCCTCTTTCCCTCGGCATATCCTCGGTCGCACACCCCCTTCTCGATGTCTTCTTTTCTTTCCTTCCTTCGTGTGTATTCTTGCAGGCCATTTTCCTCCCCAAGAAGGTTCTGGACCTCTCATGTTCCTTCTGTCAGAAGAAACTCTAGTCAGTCTGGGCCTACAGGAAAACTGCACCTTGTGGTACTTCGGGCTGACAGTTTTTTGTCTCCTCAGCCAAACCCTCCATGCTTCCATTCATGGGGGTAGTTGATTGTTCAACCACCGGTCCTTCTTTCATTAACTTATTTTTCCTTGGAATATGGATGAGGCTCATTATTTCAACAAAGAGAAATTAGGTCATTTTGACATAGTGAACCTTCTCTATTGTTTCCTCACTCTTTCCTCTAGTGATATCATGGCCAGTAATTCAAGGCTTCAACCCCACGGTTAGTTATTAGCAATCTAAACAATAACACATTTAAATTATTCCCATGCCATAACATGGTGATCATAATTAACGATTAATTACAAGTTGGGGAAACAGGGGTGTTACAATCCCCTCCCCTTTAAAAGGAATATTGTCCTCGGTTTTCTTTCTCAGTAACACCTATCATGACTTTGTCATTCAGTTGTTTCAGAAATATTGATTATCTTTCTTGGTTGAGTCCTTTCCAAACCCTTTTCCTTCGTCACATTCCTTCAATAATCTTGGACATCAAGCATATTAATCACAATTTCATGAGAAAATCCTTTTATTATTGTGCAAAATTCAAGAGGAAATTTTTCATAATCTAGCAAAATAATTATCTGTGCAATTGGTGGATTTGCATCAACATGGTTGTCTCATTATCTTTCATCACTATTTTTCATGGACACACCCATTGTGTGCATGATCCCAATCAATAGTTTATAAGAATTATCAAAGTATCCTCTTCCTTTTGGTCACTCACCCTCCAGGCTCAGGCTCAGGCATCCCCTTATCTACTATACAGTCCCTTGGTTGATTCATCTTTCCTTGCCAAGGATTTAGCGCACAAGAATAGTTCTAAAGACTTCATTGAGCCTTATAGTCGAGGTGTCCCTTAGACTTGATCTGTCAAGGTGTCCCTCCAACTTGTGTTTCCATAACACAACATATTCTAGGGTGATAATGGCTTACCGCAGGGTTCTCCTGTCTCAACAATAGCCTTTTTCATGTTTTCCAGCTTGACAGCCTTCACCTAACCTCCCTAGTGTTGAGGAGTCTGAGATCCCTTTAACTCAACAGAAGGAACCAACCCACTTAAGAGACCCAATTATACTCGTAAGTATTTGATGAGTGGTAAGTTTCTCCAGATTTATGATCTAGACGTAATTATCGATGGGATTTAATCATGATTGATAGATATGTCTTTTCTTTGAAACCTTTCCTCAGGATACGCAATTCTATTTTTTATTCTTCTCTAACATTTGTAACAAAATAAAGATAGAGATTAAACTAAATGGCAGAGGGAATTCAAATTATGTGTTGGGGAAGGCTGGGTTTTAAGATAAACTTTATACCTTAGCATGCAAACGAAGAATATCTAAACTACTTCAAACTAGAAATAATACAATTTTGTCTAGTAAACATTCAACATCGTCTAAGATAATAGTTACAGAAATAAAATATATATGTGACAAGAAGTTAGTGCAATAAAAGTAATTTCCAATGCCCTATTATCAATCGATTTCTATTCATCAACTAGACTAAAAGAATTGGTGCAGTATTGTAAGATAACTTTAAATAATAGATACAGCAACTCTTACTCAATACAATAGAAAATATTGAATTCGAACATAGATATAATCCCCTTCGGTCCAATCACATTCACGCCTCAGATGAAATAAGTGTCTTTGGTTCTAAACAAAACTTCTTAATTAAAATAACTTGCACGGAAATAGTTCTCTTACAATATTCCAAACGTATTTCTCTCCAAAACCATTGACCTTGTATCCAAGGTCAATGCCCTTATTTGTAAAAATAACTAAACTAAAAATAGCTACTAAATTTGTGTTAAGCCAAGAAAATGACACGTGGCATACTTTATCTATTTGTTCTCTTTTGCTTCTATGTAGATCATTTGATCATACTACTGAAGTGGATTGTTCCTCTCATACTCTAACCATCTGTAGAAGAGATCTTCGCATGTATTAGCATATGGGAACCTGTGTTGATCCATCAAGCGGAGAGGACCTACTTCATCTCAATTTCCCATTCTTTGTACTTGATTAGTTTGACACTCAAGTGTTGTAATACTGTGAGATATTTAATCAGAGGCTCCATGAACCTCTTTACTTGACCTGAGATCATGCTTGAAATCTGCGAAATCTCTATTTTTCATACCTGGTCTTGCTCTTCCTGTCACTTAACTATGTCAAATAAATCAGTGAAGTCCTCTGGTGGACCAAACTCTGGAAAGTCAATGTTCCTCATTTCCTGATTGATTTTCTCCCAACTTTTCTCACACTCTCCCCATATTTCCTGCATTTTCCACTCAGGGTCCTGGAGCATGCTTACCCAGTTTGATGTTTCCTTCCTTATTCGAGAAATGTTGTTGTCCATCACCACTCAGATTCCATGCTCGTTTGTGTCTCGTCCCTTTTGTACTTCGTTGATGTACTCTATATGTTCCAAGGCTTGATGTGCCTTCTCGTACCATCGTTGCATGTATTTACAGGTTTCCATCCCCATGAGGGTATCTTCTTGGAAATCAGCTATGTGAGCAGTGCAAAGATCTCTCTCCCTTGTGAATTGAGCATACATCTCTCGGAACTCACACTTCAAGAGTACCACTACCTGTTTTGAATTGTGGTAATACTTTGCTTGATATCGTAGATCGTCCAGTTCTTTCTTCATGGAAGCCACCTCCCTTTCATCCCTTTTTTCCCTGTCTAAAGTGGCATCAGTTATGGCCATCCCTGCTCTAATTAGCTCATCCATCTTAGAATTTTCTATGTCAAACTGTGTCTCCTCTGTGGTTATGAGAAGTTTTTTATCAAGTGTGAGATTCATTTTCTTGATTATTCTTATCATAACAACTTTCATTTTCCTGTCATAAGCAATTTCCTGTATATTGGAGACTTCATCTACTGGTTCAGGAATCTGTTGATCTCCCTAGGATAGAGTATTTCCTAGGATTCCTTCCATATAGAGGCATTCCATGGCCAGTTATCTTAGTTCCCTGGTAGGGGAAATTCCAGTATGATCTAGTTATTTGACCTTCTATTGGTCCTCGTCGGTTGACGAAGTCTTTTTCCTAGCTAGGGAAGTAGGCGAAGGATCAACATTAGCTGGGGGTTCAGGCATTGAGATGTTTGTTTCTAGCTGCCCCATTCCTTGTTCATGTCCACCAGTATCCAAGTCATTCTTGGAGCCTTCATTCTGACACTTTGTTCCCAATTGATCGAGAAATACAGTGTCAAGAGTGCTCCTAGCTACCAGGTCACCTTCTTGAGCATTTGGAGTCACATCATCGAAATTTGGAGTGGATGTTTCCCTTGGTTCCTTCTCTTGTTTGATCAGAACCGTGGTTATGTGTGAGGCCTCTAACCCTTCCTCATTGTCATATATCGTTATTAAATCTATGATGATAGTAGGCATACCCATCCCACTTGATGTTCTCACTGACCTTATCTGGGCTGTAGTAGTCATTGGCAATCCTTCTTGTGATGACATAGGGATAGGTTTTTCTTGATCAACGGTCTCCTCTGGTGGAATTGTCTCTGATCCATTTAGCTCTTCCTCATAATTACCTGTATCGATCGGGTCCGGCATACCACATATGGTGAGCATCTGGTCGTCCGCTTTCTCAGAGGCATCTTCCTACACAAAAATGAAATAATAAGTTGCAAGCCAACTGCGACAATTGTTATTCGATGAAATATTAAATGTAATCAATAAATACCATGCTTACCTCTTCCTCAAAGGAAATGAATTGGGCTTATTGGTAATTGAAGTGGCACAATTTGCGAATGGAACACCATGCTTACACTGAATCTCATAAATTTAACACATAATTACCTTATCGCATTGAATCTTAAATTCAGGCATACATATATGATCGATACAATATATAACAGAATCCACACCATTCTTAGGATTAAATGCAATGCAGGCTCGCAGCGCGGGAGCGTGTTATTTTAAAGTTCATCGGTGAATTCAAATTTCGAAAGTTGGTCGGTGCGCGACGTTGTGTTATTGGTTACGTGAAGCCTTTAATTTTTTTAACAAATCACAGACCTCATCCTTCACTTATCTAGTGGTGTCTTCTCAAATTACCCGAGTATTTTTTGCACACCAAAGGAACTAGTATGATTGGTATCGAGGATAAGCAGGATCACATATCGGCAAGGGTCGTCGACATATAGAGATTTGAACTAAAATTGAAAATTTGGTGTTCTAACAATCTGTCAGTAGTTGACGAGTGCATCACGGCAGGTTGTCTTTAACGTTGTTTCATTGGTCCCCCCTAAGAAAAAGTTCTGATGTCGATCTAAACTGTTGTACAGTGACGACATGGAAAAGAATTCATGGAAGTACAAACATGACATGGTAAATATCAAAAGATGATCTGGGTGATGACCGATAAATATGGGCTATCCACACAACAGAACATGTGATGGTTGATTTCACATTTTCGACATGAAAACGTTACTTTTCGGTGTCGGTGATTTTCCTTAGGCATACGTGTTTTGGCACATTGTTTTTCCCATTTTTTCGATGCCGAAAATATATCAACAATCGGCGATTGTTGTTGCTTGGTTAACATTTTATATTTTGTATTTTGTCGATGTTGATGATACACTAGAAATCATTTTTAGAAAACCTTTTAGCATGCCAAAATCACTGAATTGTGTGCCCTTTCCCCAATTTTTCGATACCGATGGTACATCGGCGATCGATGATTATCATTGTTATGTGGGAAATTTTGCCTTTCGTATTTCTCCAATGTCGATGATACATCATCAATCATTTTTTTAGGACTTAATTTCGCAAACTATAACTGTTGATGGGTGCGTGGCTCTTTATAAAACAAATTTTGAGTTGTATACACTTAATCTAATGCCAAGCTTACTTAGAGAAAAGTGTCAATCTGTTCAACAAACTTCAAACCAATCCGAATGCAATCAATGATAGAACATAACAACATAAAAAACCATTGATCCCTACACAACTTACTCTTATTCATAAATGACAAAGTGGTACCCAAAAGACAAAATTCACAAGGACTTTTAGGGTGTGTTGAGTGCTTAACGAATGGTGATTCTCTAGGAGAAAATAAAATCTTTGCTCCTTCCCTCATGCTCAGCTTGTGCAAATTGGTCAAGAAACTATATGGATTTATTATGTTATTTCAACATAACCTTTTTTATCAATGTGTACACAAGTTCCTCGATTCGTGAATCTGGATCCGCCTGTGGAGTTTATATTTTTCATGCCCTTTCTTGTTAACCACAATCTATGTACTTTCTAGACAAGATTTGGGTAGGGTGTCCATTAGCATGAGGCCATTTATCTTTCATTCCTTTCTTACAGTGTTGCTCCGCTGCTAGTGAGCGTCCATAGCCCCAACGGAGTGACCCCAACATCACAGACCTTGCTCCACTTCCATCGAGCATCCATAGTCTCGGTGGAGTTATCTACATACCCTCTTAGACTTTACACTCTTTTTATGGATCATATTTTTCTAGCATAAATACCAAGAGTGATTCAGAGAGGATGATAT
This sequence comes from Picea sitchensis, assembly GCA_010110895.2. Classification (NCBI taxonomy): domain Eukaryota; kingdom Viridiplantae; phylum Streptophyta; class Pinopsida; order Pinales; family Pinaceae; genus Picea; species Picea sitchensis. Next base: position 10,080 of record SNQJ01S0034966.1, read on the forward strand.
CTTTTTTTTTACAAGGTGAAAGTGTTAAGGTGGATCTTTCCATGGCTCTGTCCATAGGTATATGTAATTCTTTCCATTTAGCCATCTTTCCATTTAGCTCTACCAGGACACTAGGAAGATATTTCATCGCTTCCCTAGGTAGTATGCTTACAAAGACAAATATAATTTTGAAAATATGTGTCTGCCCAGCGTCTCTTATTTTTCATGTAAGTGTAGGTCAGGAGCAGAGTTTGCTTCACCATATTTATTAAATTCAACCATTTCTTTACGAAACACAACCTAATTAAAGGAAAATAACAAGCAAAAGAAATAAATAAAAAGGAGTTCGAAGACAGTCTTCCCTAAAACCACACACTCATCTTGATCAAAATGAATGCTAAAAAAGAAACGAAACTCAAACAAAGCATCAAAAGACACATTTTATTTATTTATTTATTTATTTTTAGGAGAAGTATTATTTTAAGGACTAGACATTCATCGGGGACGTGTCAGATTCCCCCCTCAGATTATGCAACCGGTATGTTCCTACCCTGATCTTCTCAACCACCTGAAAAGGTCTGAGCCATAGATTTTGGAACTTTGAGTATTTTCCTTTACACTTGTTTTCTTTATCCCACTTCAAGACTAGGTCTCCTACCTCGAAAAAAATTTCTTTGGCCTTATGTTTGTCGAACCATCGTTAAACTACCTACTGATGAGAGGTGAACTTAACTTTATCCTTTTCTCTTTCTTCATCCAGCATGAGAAGGGTATCGATCCTTTGTTGTAGAGCGGATGAGGGATGACGTCTTGATGCCTGGGCAAGTTGTAAAGATGAAAGATTCAATTTGTTTGGAAGAATGGATGCTTTCCCATATACTAGAAAGTACGGAGAGTTTCCTATGGCTTCTTTATGTGTTATTCTATAGGCCCATAGGGCATTATGAAGAAAATTATGCCAATTCCTTTGATTTTCAACAACAATTTTTTTTTTAAATTCTCACCAGGTTTTTATTAGTTGAATATGCTACCCCATTCCCTTGCGGATAGTAGCTTATAGAATATCTTATTATGATCCCCTTATCAAGGGCGAACTCTGTCAAGTGCATGGAATAAAAGTAGGAAGAATTGTCAAAAACGAGGATAGAGGGAATCCCAAACCTTGTTATTAGTTGTTGTTCTAAAAATTGGATCACTACCTTTTCATTAACGTGCATGAGAGGGATAGCCTCCATCCATCTAGTGAAATAATTTGTAGAAGTGAAGATATATTTATGTTGTTTAGAACAATTGGGCATAATTTCTCCTATGGTGAATATTCGCCATTTCTAGAATGGTCTGGAGATGGTCACCAGCTGGAGTTGAATGGATGCTCTCTTTTATGTACCGGCACTTACTTGACGAGATTTACATTTCCTGGCATATGCATGAGTGTAACTGAACAGATTAGGCCAATAATACCAAACCCTTAATATTTTGTGAGTCATGGTTTCTCCCGCAAACTTTCCACCTGTTGGTTCGTCATGCAGTTCTTTCAGTGCCTTTACTACATCATCATGTTCAATACATCTAAGTAGTACTCCATCATAGTTTATGCGAAAAAGCACAGAAATGATGAGGCAATATTGAGTGGATTTTAACCTAAGAGCTCTCCTTTATTTAGGTTTTAGGTTTTTTTGACAAGTTACATGATGTAGGAGATAAGACAGGTTTTTTTACCAGGATGCTTGCATGAGAGGAACGTATAAGGTTTCACTACACCACAATGACAACTTGTTTCCCCAACCGGAGTTTTCTGCGTTGATCAAATCTTGGGCCTCAGCTGCCAATTTACACAATCCTTGACCCTTGACTATTTTGGTAGGTTTTATGTCTAGATCAAATTCATGAACAACTGCTATCCAATTTCCCCTTCTTTCTCCCATTTCTTGCTCGATGAACAAAGATATGACTGCAGGGTGAGGTACTATGACTTTAGTGTGATTTTTTAGGATATAGGATCTGAAATGTTTGATCTCTTTATAAACTTCGTAAGCATGTTTGTCTATAGTTGGATAGTTCAGTTCGGCTCCTTAAAGGT
>SNQJ01S0034966.1:12148-51281 GCA_010110895.2 Picea sitchensis
TCTCCAACTCTCGATCCCCGAAACTCCGACAAGGTGTCCATCTGCTAACGTCACACGTGGATTGACACGTGTTGAATATTGCCACGTGTCACTCTAATTTGTGACTTACATGTGCCTGAAATGTTGAATCAGTCTGACACTTGTCATTACCTGGTTGTGCCACGTGTTCCTAGCTGACGTGAGTCGGGTCGACGGTTCAGATGTGATCTTGATTTGACGGCTCAGATTACGTCGGAGTTTTGCATATCGAGAAATCGAGATTCCTATTGCATTGTTTCTTTGACATTTCCAACACGCGATCCTCGAAACTCCGATCAACGGTTCAAATGTGATCTTGATTTGACGGCTCAGATTACACCGGGATTTTTCATATCGAGAAATCAAGATTTATGTTGCATTGTTTCTTTGACATTTCCAACACGCGATCCTTGAAACTCCAATTAACAGTGCAGATGTGATCTTGATCTAACGGCTCAGATTACGCCAGGATTTTTCAAATCGAGAAATCAGGATTCCTGTTGCATTGTTTGTTTGACATTTCCAACACGCGATCCTCGAAACTCCGATCAACGGTTCAGATGTGATCTTGATTTGACGGCTCAGATTACGCCAGGATTTTTCATATCAAGAAATCAGGATTTTTGTTGCATTGTTTCTTTGACATTTCCAACACGCGATCCTCGAAACTCCGATCAACGATCCAGATGTGATCTTGATCTGACGGCTCAGATTACGTCGGGATTTTTCATATCGAGAAATCGGGATTCCTGTTGCATTGTTTCTTTGACATTTCCAACACGCAATCCTCGAAACTCCGATCAACGGTTCAGATGTGATCTTGATTTGACGGCTCAAATTACGCCGGGATTTTGTGAGCCCTCTACTCCTTGCACTTTTAAAGATCGTGCAGGTTTTCCTCAATCCAACGGTGGTCGGACCCTGCGCTTGGATCTAACGCATGTGATCTATCCTCCTCTTCAGTGCACTCTTCTTGTCTTTATTCAGATCTGACGGCCCTCATGCTGTCGGGAATTTTGGATGTGATCCAACAATCAGAAATGCTTCTCGTGCCTTCGATCACTCGATCTTCCTAGACTTATCTTTTGTTTGCCTGTCGATCACAAAATGCCTGTACTCATGCCATCTTCACCATTGTACTTGCCATCAATGACAAGCATTCGTTGTCTGTTAAATATTTGCCAACAATCGTCTGTACATTCTTTCTGTACTTATGCCATTCGCTCTTCCTGTACTTATGCCATTCGTTGTCTGTTAAATATTTGCCAACAAAGGATTGGTCAGAAGCAAAGGTATAAAGGAAAAAATCTTTGTTGAAATCAGAGCTTCATAGCACTAGTGCTTTGGATATTGCAGTTTTGATGTTGTTGAAATATGATTTCCTTTCTTCATCCCATTTAAAATCTAAATCTTTGTAAATCATTTTTTGTAAAGGTCTGACAGTTTCAGTGGAGTCAGGAATAAATTTTCTCACGAAGTTGATTTTCCCAAAGAAGGATTGCATTGCCTTTTTATTGTGTGGTAAGGGGAGTTGAGCTATTTCTTTTATCCGCTCAGGGTCGATGCTAATTCCTCCTTGAGATATGATTTGACCTAATAATTTTCCTTCCTCTACATCAAAGATGGTTTTCTTAGGGTTCAAAGATATTCCATATTTCCTGCACCTTTCAAAGATCTGAGTCAAATGTTGAATGTGGTCTTCCTTGTTTTTTGAGTATATTGTTACGTCATCTAAACAGACTACCACACACTTGTTAATCAATCCCAAAAAACCTACATCCATGGCCCTATCGAAGTTTGCTCCTATGTTAATCAACCCGAAGGGCATGCATTTATAAGCAAAGGTTCCCCACTTGTTCCGGAAGCTAGTTTTTAATTGATCATCTTCTGAAACCAGGACCCGGTTATGTCTCGAGGAATCATCTAGGAGGAAAAAAAAATTAGAGTCGGATATTGTCTGTACGAGTTGTTCCATGGGTGGGACTGGATAGTTATATTTTTTCGATGCTCTGTTAAGGTTTCTAAAATACACACATAGACGGATCTCCCTAGACTTCTTTCTGACAGGCACCATATTGGCTACCCAGGTAAAGTGTCTTGCTTGAAAGATAATCTTGGCATCTAATAATTTATTCAACTCTTGATACATTAGAGGTTCCAGAGATAGCTGGTACCTCCTAAGTTTTTGTTTTACTCTAGGCTTTAGTGATATCGTGTGTTGGATAATGCGAGTATCATAAGTTTTCAATTCTCAGCAGGACCAAGAAACTACATCTTGATATTATTTAAACAATTTGAGATCATATTTCCTATCTTTTTTGGACATTGTCTTACCCAAATTGGCATTATTGGGGTTCTTAGGGGTTCCTAGGTTTATAGTTTCGTATATAGGACATGATATCCTTGTTTTTTCATTCTTTGACCCTCTAAATATCTCCTTTAGGTCGAAAAGGTTCTCCAGATTGGCCACTCCTTTTGGTATCATGTGAAACTTTGGTTTGTCATCAGAGTGATATGTTCCCTTCTTCTAGTCATGGAGATTTGATTATGTGAGTATTTTTTGGAATATTTCATCATCAATGGCCAAATCCTTAAAATTCTCCTGATTAGTCAGGAAATATATAATCTGTTCATCCCCTTCAAAGACTTTCTAGTTAGAAATGTTGTTAGGTACCAACGGTTTGTAGAGCAGTTATACTGCAAACCTTGAGGCTTCATAGTCTTCTAAAGGAGATAATATTGAGGTCGTAGTGGCTAGATCATCAGCAAGGGTATTTTGCATCATGGTAACAGCAGTAATGTTGAAGGCCTAAACATTGTCTATTAGTTTGTACACCTCTTGCTAGTAATTTTTTAAGTGAGATGAATTGCAATGGATAGTATTCTTCACTTGCCTAATGATAATTTCGGAGTCTCCAAAAAATTTCAATTCCTTGATGTTTAAGTCAATGGCTTTATTTAGTCCCTGGATTAGAGCTTCATATTCAGAAGTGTTATTAGTGTATTCGAATTCTAATCTGCAGGATAAGAAGTTTTGTTTCCCCTTTGGGTCAATGAGGATGCATCATGCTCCCAATCCCTCTTGCGATTTAGAACCATCAAAGTATAGCATCCAAAATTGTGGGGGGGATTTCTAACTTCTTCATGTCTAGCTAATTTTTCACTTTCAACCTCCTTGTCTGCTACTCCTGTCGGAGAATCCTGACAGAGGATGCTTCCTCCTAAGACCGCTAGTAAGTCTATTTGGAATATCATTTTGTATCTTTGTGAGGACGATATGTCAAACATGTGAGGGGGCAAATTACCGAAATCAGAATCACAAGAGTAGTTTCCTAACATAGGGAAATCTGTTGACGAGGGTTCATTTGGGCTCTCTAAATCAGTGACTATATGTTTGAGGTATCTTTCTCTGTCAATCATGATCATGTTTGGATGTCCTTTCAATGGAAACTAGAGGTCAGCCCAGTCGGTACTAAAATATTCGTTTAATTTCTCAGACCAGTCTCAGCTAAGTAGCATTCCATAGGCTTATGGGATGTCTACCATGATTATGTCAATTACTTGAACAAATTTGGGATGTGTAGTGATTCTAATCATAGCATATTTCATTTCCCCAATTACCTTTACCTAAGACCTATCTATTTGTATGACATGTTTATCACTTTTGACAGGGGTTGTGTTCAATTTCTTGTAGATTTTCAATGGCATGACATTTGAATACTCCCCGAAATTAACCAGGAAATTATGTAGATTTATGTTAAAAACCTCAAACATCAAGAGGAAAGGGGGAAGAAAAGGCCTTCCTTTTTTATCTAAAGAACAATAATTCACACTTGGTTTATTTGTTCAGTCTATGGGAGATAGGGTGTCGCCTTGGTTAATGTTGGTCATAGACGTACCTATTAATTTCAAGGCCTATAACAAAAAATCCGTTTGTTTAGGAAGCTTGCACATGTCCATGAATTACACGTTAGCTTTCATCATCTTCAAGTATTCTACTAGATTGTAGTCTAGCTTAGGTGTTTCTCATGTCTGTATGTTTGTGGGATTGTTTGGGAAGAAAATAGGGGTTTGGGGCAATCGGTCGCTTGATTTCCTCGAGATAATTGAGTGGTGGTAGGATTACTTTGGACATGTTGACTTTTTCTTCACGCTTGTACAGCCAGAATTTCAGTCGGGGATCCCTGCACCTCTGTGACGTCTTTGAAAGGTATCAGGTGATCGAAATCCCATATCAACATCGCAGTCTCTTCAAGTGGTTCTTGACTTTATTGATTGATAACACTTAATTTAGAGTCACTGGATTGTTTGGTTAGAGAGCATTCATCTAGGAATCGATTAGTCATTAGATTCATAGCATGTATCCATTGGGGGGGATCCCTTTCTAAATGGTTTTCTTGGGGGTACATGCAGAAGGAGTCAGGTGCTACATTCCCTAAGTCAATGTTCAGGTTGGTTGGGGGAGGTTCTATAGCCTTGAAAGGTGGGTTCCTTTCAAAAAAAGGTTTGTAAGGCCTTTGAATTTGGTTTCCTTCCCCAACACTCCTTTTCATATCTACGATCTCGTTGGAGATTTTTTTTATCATCCACTGTAGGTTTTCAAGATCCCCTCCCTCTTTCTCATGACATTTTTTTGTTTTTTTTCCCGGGGGTCTTGTTAAAAAAATTACTCTTTTAGATAGAGGTTGGGTTTCCTTTTTTATTAGTGAGATATGACCTTCTTTACATCCTTTCATTTGGAATTCAATTGTTTAGCTTCCTTGAAATTTTCAGCTAGAGTATGTTTGGCAGCCCTTTTTACGAACATGGAAATAGAAGTTGGGAGAGCATTAGAATATACTTAAATTTGCAACTCCTGGGTAGGTTTAGCCTCGGGTTGGAATTTATTCGAAATGGTTACTAACCTTTGGTTGAAATATTTAACCTTTTCTTTTGGACTCATAGTGGCAGTGAAAATTTCATCCATTAAAGTTCATGTAGTAGTTTCTTTAGAAAATTTGTCCAAGAAATCCTTTTGAAACTTCATCCAGCTAGTTATGGAACCAACTGGAAGGTTGAAATACCAAGTCGAGGATAAATTTTCAAAGGTATAAGGAAAAATACTGCACACTACATCTTCATGTTGCACATTCATCAACCTTATAGCTAATATGAACTTCTTAAAATGGTCCTCAAGAAATCCGGAGGTTTTGGGGTCAAATTTAGGAAGTAATGTTTTTGGATGTATGGGTAGGTTATGCACCCATCCTGGGATTGCCAAAGAATCTTTGGCCATCCATGGTTGATTGTCTCTAGGTTGATCTCCCCTTTCTCCATTGTTATCATTATTATCCTCCATGTCTACTGATTCAGAAACTGAGCGATCTGAGTTAGACCCTTCCTCTTCAGATTCAAAATCATCAGGTTCAAAGTAATTACTAGTTGTTGTTTCGAGTATCAAATTAAATGGTTTTTCAATATCTATGAGGGAAAAATCTATCAGGGCTTCTACCATGTGAACAAATACCTGGTCAGGGGTGTCAACAACTAGTCTACTTATTTTTTTATCTTCGAGGAAGTAAAGGAGCTAAAGGTAATGCTTCGATCTCTCGGGCATAAGATATTTCAAGGTACATGTGTTCTTCCCCTTCATGTTGAGGTGAGTTACTCATATCAGGAGTACTCTCTGTATGTGGGTTGTCTTGAGAGTGACTATCCATGCATGTGGGATATTTTGAATCTATAGGCTTTGTGGAATATATTATCAAAAATATTGTTAGCCATGCATTCGTTCAGGCCCTCCTTCTAGCGCCAATCTTGTTGAGGGGATCAAGATCCCTTTAACTCAACAATAGGAACCAACCCCGCTTAAGAGGCCCAATTAGACTCGTAAGTGTTTGATGAGTGGTAAGTTTCTCCAGATTTCTGATCTGGATATAATTATCGATGGGCTTTAATCATGATTGATAGATATGTCTTTTCTGTGAAACCTTTCCTCAAGCTACGTAGTTCTCTTTTTTATTCTTTTCTAACATTTGTAACAAAATAAAGATAGAGATTAAACCAAATGGCATAGGGAAGTTAAACTATGTGTTGGGGAAGGTTAGGTTTTAGGATAACCTTTATACCTTAGTATGCAAATGAAGAAGATATAAACTACTTCAAACTAGCAATAATACCATTTTGGCTAGTAAATATTCAACATCATCTGAGATAATTGTTACAAAAACAAAATATATATGTGACAAGAAGTTAGTGAAAGAAAAGAGATTTCCAATGCCCTATTATCAATCACAGTTTAACACAATCGATTTCTATTCATCAACTAGAATAAAATAATTGTTGCAGCATTATAAGATAACTTTAAATAACAGATACAGCAACTCTTACTCAATACAGTAGAAAATATTGAATTCGAAGATAGAGATAATCCCCTTTGATCCAATCACATTCATGCCTCACATGAAAGAAGTGTCTCTGGTTCTAAACAGAACTTCTTGACTAAAATAACTTGCACGGAAATAGTTCTCTTACAATATTCCAGAAAAAACTATTTCTCTCCAAAACCATCGACCATGTGTCCAAGGTCGATGCCCTTATTTATAAAAATAAATAAACTAAAAATAGTTACTAAAGTTGTGTTAATCCAATTAAATGACACTTGGTGGACTTTATCTATTAGTTCTCTTTTTCTTCTCTATAGATCATCTAATCATTCTACTGAAGTGGATTGTTCCTCTCGTACTCTGACCATCTGCAGAAGAGATCTTCACATGTATTAGCATATAGGAGCCTGTGTTGATCCATCGGAGCGGAGAGGACCTCCTTCATATCAATTGTCCATTCTTTCTACTTGATTAGTTTGATACTCAGGCATTGTAAGACTGTGAGAGATTTAATTGGAGGCTCCATAAACCTCTTTACTTGACCCGAGATCATGCTTGAAATCTATGAAATATTTTTTTCACATACCTAGTCTTTCTCTTCATATCGCTTAATTATGTCACGTAAATCAGTGAAGTCCTCCGGTGGACCAAAATCTGGCAACTCTGTGTTCCTCATTTCCTGATTGATTTTCTCCCAAATTTTCTCACACTCTCCCCATATTTCTTGCATTTTCCGTTGGGGTTCCTGGACCATGCTTACCCAGTGTTATGTTTCCTTCCTTATTCGGGCGATGTTGTTGTCCATCAGCAATCGAATGCCATTCTCTTATGTATCTCATCCCTTCTATACTTTTTTGATGTAGTATATCCATTCCAAGGCTTGATGTGCCTTCTCATACCATCCATGCATGTCTTTACAGGTTTCCATCCCCATGAGGGTATCTTATTGGAAATGAGTTATGCAAGCGGTGAAGAGGTCTCTCTCCCTTGTGAATTGAGCATACATATATCAGAAATCACACTTCAAGAGTACCATTGCATGTGTTTAATTTTTGTAATAATCCACTTGATGTCACATATGGTCTAGTTCTTTCTTCATGGCGGCCACCTCCCTTTCATCCCTTTTTTCCCTGTCTAAAGTGGCATCGGTTATGGCCATCCCTGCTCCGATTAGCTCAGTCATCTTATCATTTCCTGTTTCAAGCAGTGTCTCCTCTGTGGTTATGAGAAGTGTGATATCAAGCATGAGCTTCCTTTTCTTGATTGTTCTTCTCATCACARCCTTCCTTTTCCTATCATAAGCAATTTCCTATATATCGRTGACTTCGTCTACTGGTTCATGAATCTGTTGATCTCCCTAGTACAAAGTATTTCCTAGGCTTCCCACCGTATAGAGGTGTTCCATGGCAGTTCTCTTAGTTCCTTGGTATGGTAAATTCCTATATTCTCTAGTGATTTGGCCTTCTCTTGGTCCTTGTCGATTGACAAAGTATTTTTCCTAGCTGGGGATGTAGGCAAAGGATTGACATTAGTTGTGGGTTCGACCGTTGAGATGTCAGTTTCTGGCTGCCCCATTCCTTCTTTTCGACCAGTATCCAAGTCATTCTTGGAGTCTTCATTCTGAGGGTGTGTTCCCAATTGATTGAGAAATACAGTGTCAAGAGTGCTCCTGGCTACTAGATCTCCTTCTTGAGGATTTGGAGGCACATCATTGGAAGCTGGAGCGGATGTTTACCCTAGTTCCTTCTCCTATGTGATCGACATCGGGGTTATGTGTGAGGCCTGTGACCCTTCCTCATCTTCATATATTGTGATTAAATCTATCAAGAAAATAGGCATATATGTCCCACTTGATGTTCTCGCTGACCTTACTTAGGTCATAGTAGTCACCGAAAATCATGCCTGTGGTGACATAGGGCTTGGGTTTTCTTGATCGGCGGTCTCCTATGGTGGAATTGTATCTGATCCATTTAGCTCTTCCTCATGATTATTTGTATCGGTCATGGTAATCCTCAAGGGTTCTATCAAATGGTTAAGTGGGGAATCTTCCTCTAATCTTTTCATAGCTCTTTTGGCTTCTTCTAGTAATAGTATCCTCCTCCTTCGTCCCTCTTTTCCTTCTACTGATATGTTTTCTTCTCTTACCCTGAGAGATTCTTGATTTGTCTGCTCTATTGTCTCAACTTTATCATCCATAGTCATTGCTTTGAATTTGGTCATATTAGGGTTATCCCTTCTATTGATCACTTCCTCCTAGTCCTAGGCGCCCTCGGTAAATATCTCATCTTTGAAACTATCATGAGCATATGTCCAACATGAGGAATCATGTGATGTGTGCTGGAGTACCAGACCTTTCATATCATGCTTGCAAAAATGGTATGTGGGGAACCGATACTCAAGCTGACTCAATCTCTCTTGTTTCTCCTGTGCAGTGTATTTTACCATGTAAAACCCAATATGAAAACCATAGGTTATGAAAGCCCTCTTATTATCCTTTACCAAAGAGGAATTATAGTGGTGCACGAACATGTTATTTTAAAGTTCATCGGTGAATTCAAATTTCAAAATTTGGTCGGTGCACGATGTCATGTTATTGGTTACATGAAGCCTTTAATTGTTTTAACAAATCGGAGACCTCATCCTTGACTTAGCTAGAGGTGTCTTCTCAAATTACCCAACTATTTTTCGCACTCCAACGGAACTAGTATGATTGGTATCGGGGCTAAGAAGGATCGCAGATCAGCCAGGGTCCTCGGCGAATAGAGATTCGAGCTAAAATCAAAAATTTGTTGTTCTAGAAATATGTCAGTAGTTGACGAGTGCATCAGTGTCGGCAGGTTGTATTTAACGTTGTTTCATTGGTCCCCCCCTAAGAAAAAGTTTATATGTCGATATAAATCATCGTATAGTGCCAACATGGAAAAGAAATTGTGGAAGTACAGACATGACACGGGAAATATCAAAAGATGGCGTGGGTGATGACCGAGAAATATGGGTTATCCACACGGCAGAGAATGTGACGGTTGATTTGACCTTTTCGACATGAGAACGTTAATTTTGAGCGTCGATGATTTCCCTTAGCCATACCATTTTAAAAGCATTGTTTTCCCATTTTGTCGATACCAAAGATATATCGGCGATTGGTGATTCTTGTTGCCTAGTTAACAGTTTATATTTCAGATTTCATCAATGACAATGATACATCGGCAATTGTTTTCAAAAAACCTTTTAGAAGGCCAAAATCACTGATTGGTGTGTCCTTTCCCCATTTTTCCGATGTCGATGGTACATCGAGGATCGACGATCAATGATTATCGTTGTTATGTGGGGAATTTTTCCTTTCAGATTTTGCTAATGTCGATGATACATCGGAAATCATTTTATAAGGACTTAATTTCGCAGACTAGAACCATCGATGGGCATGTGGCTCTTTATAAAACAAATTTTGAGTTGTATACACTTAATCTAATGCCATGTTTACTTAGAGAAAAGTGTCAATCTGTTCAACAAAATTCAAACCAATCTGAATGCACTCAATGATAGAACACAAAACAGAAAAAAACATTGACCCTACAAAACTGAATCTTATTCAGAAATGAAAAAGTGGTACCCAAAAGACCAAATTCACAAGGACTTTTAGGGTGTGTTGAGTGCTCAGCACCTAGACAGGTATTTTTTTCGCCTCCCCTATATCACAGGTATACATGAATTATAAGATATTATCATCAATTTCGAATTCATAATTTTCTTGCAAATTTGTTACCCACAGATTTCCAAAATTCCACATTTATTTTCATATCTATTCCTCACAGGAACCAAACTCACAAGTATGGGACTTTGCTTCCCATAGAATTTTTCCTTAGCGGGCAATTTGTCTTCCTTATGGGATTACAACACTTCCATATCCAATACCCTTTTCTTCATGCAATTTCAAAATTCATCGGCCAAACAAATTGTTAGTTTTCCTGCACATTATATTTTCAAAACTATGCATATTAACAGTCCAAGTCATTTTCATCTATTCAAGGGTAACAGGAAAAAGGATATATTATTATTTGTGTATGCATCCTTTCAACACACTAAATTTTCCCAATGCAATTTTGATTGTGAAACGACTTTAATCCATGTACCACTATTCATGGCTACACTCATACTCAATGTACCCTATATATTGGGTTCAAGTTTTCCACACTTATGATAAGAACTTTAGCATGGGGTGTTGGAGCTCAACCAACCTCTTCACCATAAGGTTTAATCATTCTCATTTACTCTCATGGCGAGATTGTGCTTCCTACTACAGGATGATCATGACCCCCAATCAGCACATATGAGTCTAAAAGTTTCTCTTGAATGCACCCAAGAATTCTTCCTTCAGTAGTAACCAGGGTTCCAACACTCATGGAAACCCAAATTTTCCTTTTTTTTTAACACCTCTACAATTCAAGTAGATTATTGGAAGGTCCTCCTTCCTTACTGGGAAATCTATTTTTTTCCCTCCTATGCAAACATGCATTTTCTTGCAAGGATTATAACTCATCCTTGACTGGAATAGACTTCATCTCTCTATTTTACAGATTCTTCTTTCCTGAATCTTACCCCGCTTGGGTAGAAATGGCATACAATCATCTTATACCTGCTCTGGTATTAATTCCTCCATACCCTATACCACATAGGTATGAACATTTTTATACATGCTCTGGTTGTTAGCACCCTCTCTGGTATTACCTCATCAGTGATGTTTTATGGGGACTTTTAAAGTCCCTTCAACAATATTTTAAAAACAACCTTCTCATAGTCGTCCTCTACTTGAGGTTGTCTATCATTGGCAGTTGTCTTTCTCAACATCTCCAATTTCTTTCTACACGTGACATACATCACAAATATATTAGCCGTCATGTAGAAAAAATGCTTGTATCATAGCCTTCAAATCAATAAAACATTTTCAGATATGTCCTAGCATATCTTTATGCACCTCATCACATTATCCTTAATGTTTCTATGAGTGAAACACAAACAATTCTCAAATGTTTCTACATTCATACAACCATCATCACTATGATGTCAAAACATTTACTTTTATTATTACATCAATCTCTCGTACTAGAGAAATAAAATAAACAACAAGGAAGGGGTCAAGGAACTCGTCCCTTGTCTAACTCCTTCTACACAGCCATGGAATTTCAGTCCAACTAAATTATTTTCCAAGGCTTCATTGCCTTTACTTATCATGGCTTAACCAAGCCTATTCGTTCAAACTTGCATATTTATTCATTCTCCCTTTTTTCGGTTGTGCCTTTGCCGGATGCTCTTCTAAAGGCTTACAACTTCTGTTAAACAATTGAGTTCTTAGAGTTGAAGATTACTCCCCTCCTTCTTTACACTTATGCAATGCTCTCTAATGGGATATGCGCTCGTTTCCTTGAGTTTCCTTGGTTTGGCCTCACCCTAACCTTTTTTTGGATACATCAACATGCTTCAATAGAAGACCTTTTTGTTCATGATGAATCATGAACCTATGCATCCTTCACATTACCATTCAATTATCAAAATGGTCAACATTCGTTTGTTAGTCTTCCACTCATACAATTTTGTTTTAGAATGTAATCGAGGATTATTATACAAATAGGCTTTAATCGCTGCTTACTTCTCATTAGTCTCATTACTGCTCCTTTCCTTGAGTAGCCTTGGTTAGGCCCTCCCTAATCTATTCGATACATCAGCATGCTCCAATAGAAGACCTTTTTGTTCATGATGAATCATGAACCTATGCATTCTTCACATTACCATTCAATTATCAAAATGGTCAACATTCATTTGTTAGTCTTCCGCTCATACATTTTGTTTTAGAATGTAATCCAGGATTCTTATATAAATAGGCTTATAGCTCACTGCTTACTTCTCATTAGTCATCAAGGTTGTGATTTTGTTCTACTGACAGAATATTTACTCCGTTCCTTCACAAGGAGATACTTCACCATGCAACTTCCTTGTTTCATATTCTCCACTAGTTGTGATAGCCTCAACCTTGAGTTAGCTTCAGTTGTGTACCAAATATTTCGATAAGGAATAAAAACATGCATCTTTGTTATGCATCCATATTATTTATCCACACATATTCCTTGTTTTGTTAACTTACATCAATGATGTACTTAACCATATGTATAATCATAATCCTATGTGTAGCTACCATAGGTATATTTCACATCTCACATACATCTTCACTTTAAAATCATTAAACTCATGATTGTTCACAATCATTTGCATGTGTTCCTCAAAGGCATAATTAGTTTTCCTCTTATCTTGACAACAAAGCACCCTTGCTCATTTACTCTTGCATCACTTGCACATTTAATATCATTCATTCATATCTATTGGGTCTTAGCATCAGTCTTCATATCAAGAAACCTCACAATGCATTAAATCTATGTACTCAAGCATATACAAACATAGCCAAACATTCATCATGCAATCTCATTGCTTGTACCTTTTTCCATGCCATTCATACACATGGACATATCAGAATTCCATATCCTTCTCCCAAGTATCTTCCAAACATTCTTATGATAAGTCTCACAGAGATACTCATCGTTGAGTTTCTCTCTCAGCTGAGAGCTTGCAGACATTCACATGATATCCACATAGAGGTTTAATCAGACATAATCATAACTATGTTCCCCCTTCTACACGACAACAACCAGTAAGAAGGATTTTTTGCCTCAACTAGTATAAATTTATTCAACAACCCAGAAATACCATATGGAAAATTCCAACAATTCCCAAGGCAACAAGACAGCTTATCAAGCTTCTAACTGGTCTTGATCAGCAGACTTTTCAATCAAGGGAATTTTTTTTAGATTCCCTCTCACTACTACTTGATCATACTAAGTCATACCTTATATGGATACCATCCACTTATGGATGTCATCCTAACCCATTGGTCATATAGAAGTTCCCCAACGCTTCCTCTACCTCATTCAGGATCAACATTTCATTAATCCTTCTACCTTATCCTCATAGGGTACTATGTACTCAATATCATCAACCTTTTTACTTATGCTACCATAGTCAGATCTCACTAACCATATTATCAACATATTTTGCATTCAATGACAGACTATAATAAGTGTATATGCATGTCATATGCATGATCTATCTTTGTGATATGCATTTCAACATATTTTCGTGCACCAAGCATTATACCCATGTCTGCAGTGCAGACGGGTTCCACTTACTTACCTATTTGCATTCTTGTGCATAGACCTACCCTTAGTTAATGGGGATTTACACTACTTTAGAAAAACCATGAGCTTTTGAACTTCCTCATGTCATTTCACTTCTTCCATGAGGTTCATTTTCAGTCCTTATGACTTCTTCTATTTTACAAAGAGGGATTACCCCAGTAGGAAGTTTTTCGGTTATAACAGGTCAAGTAGGTTGATCTTACCTTCTCTAATAAGGTCTCCAGGCATGGAGGATTATGCTCTCGATGCTAGATCCTTCATTTACTCAACACTTTTAATTAATAGAGGCTTCATTAAGCCTGCTTTTGTAGGACTGGCTATCATTTCCCAAAAGAAATGATAGTCTTGTTCCGCCACAGTCTGGCATGATTCAATATTTTTGGGTAATATCCCAATTGAATTTTAATCTGCATCCTTCTCCTCAAGGAAATTACGCAAATAACTTCCATACAATAGTAATATTCTCAACAGACTCATCTTAGCCTTGGTAAACTAGTCGTATGATTGTTCTCTAGCCCATCCAGGCTTTTCTTTGAATCATGCTCTACTAGATAGGGTAGGGTAGAGTACCAGGTCAAGTGTTGTTTCCAGCTCTAATACCACTTTGTAACACACCCAACCACTTAAATACCTTTTTAAGGGAAGGGGCATCAGAATTTCACTTTCCTTCATCATCTCGAATCCTCTTCCCAAGGTTTTCATCACCTTCTGCTCATCAAGTGTTTTCCAACGACTGTCACCATGCTCAAATCTGAGCTCTGGATCGAAATTTATTCCCTTTTGAAGCTCTTTAGTCATCATTGGTCAAAGGCCATGTGGCGTCCATGTGAGTCCAACGCATTTATACCATTCCAAGTTCCCCGAAGTCCTGGAGATTCCCCAATATTCATGCATATATGGTCGAAGTCCATCCATCGTCAAATCCAATGGTGCGGCTTCATCCTCTTTTAACACATGAGCTTAAGGAAAATTCAGCATTCGGTGTTAAATGCCCCTTTTTCTTTCTATGCACATATCCTCCAAAGTCCCAAAATCGTGAACTCTCAAAGGACCCAGAAATATTTCCACGTGGCTCCGACCTTCAGCCCTTTTGGCTTATCTAAGGTACTACACCCCAAACTTCTGGATTTCGAAATTTTCGAACTCCCAAAGGGTCCACACTTACACGTGTCAACGCATTAAATGCAAAGGCAAGGATAGGTGGATTTGGGCCTTCAACTGAATTAACCCCAGCGTCCCAGCGTCCCACATTTCCTGAAGTTCTGAACTCCCAGTGCCCCGAGGTATTCCACCAATTCATAGGCCATACAAACATGCGCCAAGGGTTGACACGTGGTCCCATCAATGGGTGACATGTGTCACATTCTAATGGGAATTTAGGGTCGGTAAGAATCGCAAATCAGGGCAACACGTGGCATGTCGAATAGGGATCCACATCACCCTAGGTGATGTCAGCATGCCACGTCACTCCGAGACTAGTAGCCTCCGAGAGTTTCTTTCTTCTCCTACCTTCCAAATCTCCTAGATATCCTAAGTTCGAACTCCCTCCAACGACCTCCCAATACCCCTTATATCCACGATCGAGATGGTACCACATAGATCCATAGATCTACAGCCTCCATTACTTCGCAACTTTGGCGTTCAGTGGATCTGTCGTGTAATTTCCTTGTTACTCCCGGAGTGGGTCAGCGTTGGGTTGACCACAGTCTAGATCCAATAGTTAAAGGGGATCTTGAATGATCCTTGGATCGACGATCTTCATCACTTCATGAGTTCGTCATTTGGGGGTTCCACCCGCTTCACACTCCTTTTCGCCCGGAGTGGTCAACATTGAACTAACCATAGCGTAGATCCAATGGTCAAGGAAGATCATGAATGTCTTTGGATCTATGGTTCTTGTTACTTTGTGAATGGTAAGTGGGTCGGGGCATAATGGTGTGACATATCGCACGGTCATGGTTAAGGAAACCACCATATGTTGATTGACCTCGCTGGTAATCGTAACAACAAGTTGCCTTCGGCTGGTTTGAGAGTGGTGAGGCCATAACATCTCGGAGCTCCGAACTCCCAGAGTTTCGAAGCCAAGATGGTTTAGCTCCTTTCGAACCTAGAGAAGGGTTCCAAGGTCTTAGTCATATGCAACTTTACCGAGCTCCAGAGGCTACACTCATAATTCTTAGCCAAGATTTGGTTAAGGTCATGGACATAATCTAGTGGTCTCATGGACGACTGGTTGGAAGGGAGCGCCTTCCATTCTCAGAACTTAAGTTCTAAAATAGGGAAATATATTTCTCGACCAGTACAGGAACCGTAACCTATTCCTATATTCATTTGAATCCCTATGTATAATGATTCCCTTGTTGCTAAGCCAAGGCAAACAGGGACCATGCAAATATAGTGACTCACAGAAAAACAATAAGCATTTATAATGATTGATCAAACAATGTAAGGTTTTAATCATAACCACATACATTTAACCATCATTTCAATTCTAATACACAGGGTATATGAAATACTTATCTATTACAGTCAATCACCAACCAACTGACTGTGGGTGTTCACCTTTCCACCCAACCGTAAGCTTAGAGGCATTCACTCTTAGCACTCGGGCCACCCCCGTGCCAAGCCATGATATTTCTAGGGAAACTCTTTCAATTCCTCAGAGACTCTCTCTCTATCACACCCTCTGCGAGGTTTATCAAATGCTTCCTCAGCATAAGCTCGCGACCCTCATCTATGAGGTGTCATCTTCTCTCCTGAAACCAAAACAATTTAATCTCTGATTTATTCTCTGAATTGGATCTTCTCTCGCACTATCCTCTTTCTCTCTGCATATCCCTGGTCGCAGACCCCCTTCTTGGTGCCTTCTTCTTCTTTTCTGCCTTCATGTGTATTCTTGCACGCCTTTTTCCTCTCTGGGAAGGTTCTAAACATGTCTTGTTCCTTCTTTCATAAGAAACTCGGGTCAGTCTGGGCCTGCAGGAAAACTGCAGCCTATGGTACTTCGGGCTGACATTTTTCTATCTCCTCAGCCATACCATCCATGCTTCCATTCATGGGGGTAGTTGATTGTTCAACCATCGGTCTTTCTTTCATTAACTGGTTTTTCCTTGGAATCTGGATGAGGCTTATTATTTCAACAAAGAGAAATTGGGTCATTTTGACATAGTGAACCCTCTCTATTGTTTCCTCACTCTTTCCTCTAGTGATATCATGGCCACTACTTCAAGGCTTCCCTCCACAGTCAGTTATTGGAAATCTAAACAATAATGCATTTGCATTGTTCCCATGCCATAGCTTGGTGATCATAATTAACAATTAATTACAAGCTGCGGAAACAGGAGTGTTACAAAAAAAAAATCACAAATCAAAGAATCTCATAGCACCTATGAATAACCTTTCTATCTCCAACCACTTCCATGCCATAGGAATAACAAAGCCCTTCAAGGTGGAAAACCTCTAAGCAACACAACAACCCCACCTAATAGCTAAGGAAGATTGTCATAACCAATCACGTGATGTTGAACATCAATATATCCAAATTATCCAAGTCAATCTAGAATATTATCAACACACCATCGACGTTGAGTCAATGACATGCAAGAAAGAATGAAAAAGAAACAAGAAAGGTCTAGTGCTCGAGTCCATATTAAGAAAGGGCTAGTTCTTGAATGCAAAACACTACAAGAACTAAACCAAACTATAGTATGTATTTTTTTCTCGAATCTTACGTAAGCAATTTGTTTGAATATATCCTAACTCTTCAAAAATTGAGAGAAATGTAACAAACAAAAGGAATCTCTCCATCGACCACTTCCCAAACCATTTTCAAGAGGGGAGACACCTAAACAAATAAACTTATTATTATTTTGGATTTTATTGTTGTACAAATAATGTCATATCTTTCTAATACAAAAATTTAACCAATTAAAAAAATTATTAAATGCATAATAAATAATTTATAATGTCACTCGATGCATAATAAATMATTTATAATGTCAATCAAAATATCAAATATAAAAAATCAAATTAAAATTTGCATTATAATCACTCAAAAAATATTCAATATAAAAAATTGAAATTGAAATTTTACTAGTATCCACAAATAACCAACACAAGCCAAGTTATACTAAAAATTACAACTAAACTAATATAAGGTGTCTCTCAACACTAAAAAGCAGTGTTACACAATTTATAAATCTATATGAAAACTTTCTCTCGCATGCACACACGCACATGAGAAACTTTTACACTATAATGGTTATAGCTTAAAAATATGAATGAACTCCATTGTTTGCATTGTAATAATGAGCATAATAAATTGTAAAAATAATATTTTTCATATTTACTTTGGCTACGCTAATTGACAAAATTAAAATATTGAAATTGACTTTTTTTAGTGTGACACAAAACACATGGTTCTAGAACAAAAAAACTTCTGACTTTACTGCACTTTACACAATGATTTGCAATTACTATTACAGAAATTGAAAGTATAGACAGAGAGAATGGATACTGTAATCAAAATATGAAATGAGAAGCACTCTTTATAAGAAATTATTGGGAAATGTGATACTTACAATTGTTAAAAGGTGAACCTTAATTGTTTTCCCTAGATCTCAACAGTAGCTAACCTAATACATTTGCATTTAGATTGATTTGATTTAGGTTTGTTTAAACATAATATTATATATGCTCCATACTTTGGACTTCAACTTATAATTAAAAATCGTTAACAATATAAGTTCATCACTTAAGTGCTTGATTAAGATGTCAATGCATTAGTGCAAGCCGCAGTACATTGAGTGAACAATACTTAGAAGTCTAATTAATGTGTTGTCCTCCTTTTGTTTATTTTCCCTAGAATTCTTACAATTTTCCTTTCAATGTGTAGCACATTTAACTAGAAATGAGCAAACAAGAGGGTTGGGCCCCAGTGTGACAAGCTACATTCAAAAGGGCATGCAAAGAATACTAGCTAAAAAGAAATGCCGCATCCTTTTATATCATTTCTCCCATTGTTTACTCCATTTCTTAATCCCGCATCCTTTTATATCATTTCTCCCATTGTTTACTCCATTTCTTGAATAGGTATATGCACTACCTTTTGCTTTGGGTTCACTACACAATAAACGTAAACGCCACATGTAGAAAATTTTGATATGCCAATTGAAGCAAAGTCATTCATCCCCTATGTCTAGAAACTTGAAATCATATTTATACTATCAAATCTTCTCAAAAATTGAAACTCTCTAAGTACTCAAATAGTCCTTGATTTTGAGTTTTATGCTAACATTAGCTTGCCTATAGTCATGTTATGTTTCTAGCTTGCATTAACCCTTATAAGGTTTTTGAAGCTCATTTTAAGCAAGGTGATTTCATGCATGCCTGGTTTTCCTAGTTGTAGTAACTACTTGAGAATTTTGTATGAAGACTTGGATTTTTTTAGTTTCCAAGCAAAAAAAAAATGCATTGGCATCAAGACCTTTTGATTTATAAGCCAAGCGATCGACAACTTTGACAACTTAAGCCAACAATACTAGTACCAACAAAAGAAAGGATTCATTGCATTTGTCAAGGATTTTAGCCAAAATTGTTCGTATGTGTTTGATGGTAGGGAATGTTTCCCCAATACATCTTATCATGCACATAGTTTAAGCATTTTATGTCTAACATTGTATAACGAAATGTGGGGAAGTAATATGTGGGTTTCTCGTACTTTCTTCCACGTGATATATATATACCTAGATCATGTGGAAGAAAGTACGGGAAACCCGCCGAGTACTTCCCCACATTTCATGGATGGTAAACGGGGTAAATCGTTGGCCCTGATTACAGGGCCTCGCCCTGAGGGAATCAAGAGAGTTGCACATGTGACTAGCAACAATGATTCAGATTGATATTGGTGGCCACCCACCGATTCCAACTAGCTCCTCTTGACAGTTTTTAGTTCAGCACGTTCTTCTGTAATCCTTTGTAATTGTGGGTTCTACACTTATGGGGTTGTCTGAATCCCTACACTACTTCCAGGTGGATATTGGTGTCCTCCCACCCAATCCAACTGGCTTATTTTTTAAGATTTCATGTCAACACATCTTTATGCACTTCTAGGGTCATTTTGGGGCCCTAAATAGTGCTTTTTTGGCATGCCACAATCAAATTGTAGACAAAATCAAAGTTTGATGGCATAATGTGTAGTTCTCTAAAATACCTTTCCAACGGGCTATCACGCGCCTAAAATGGAGGTTGTATGCAAAAATTACGACCCCGGGAAGTTGAGGTACCAACTTACCCATAGGGTGTAATATCCCCTTGTCAGTGACACAAGGGTTCTTGGACATAGTAGTCTAATTACACCTCTAGACTATAGTCCAAGACAAATAAGGGGAAGGGAAGTATGATTTGGTCACTAAGAGATTTAAAGTTATATTATTAAAATGACATTGGTAAAAGGCGAAAGAAGAATTAAGTGATTGAAAGGAAAATTAAAGTAAAAAACCTTAGCAAGTGGGAAAAAACAACTCAATGAAAAATTATACAAAGGAGATATAAAAGAAAGAGAAGGGTGCACCTCTCAGCATTTTATTCTCATTATTCATTTTCACTCTACACTCTTGAGGTAGACAGCTTACCGTTTGAGGGTTTTGAGTAAACAAACCCTAGAAACCAGTAAGGAGGTGAAAGATTCATCTGTTCCTGGTTCAATCTTGGACAAGGAGGTGAAATATCCCTCCCCCACCATTCTAATCCAGTCACAGGTATTCAACAAGCAATATTTGGAGTTTGGTGTACATATTTGAAGGGTTTACAGCAGTAGGGAACATCCCTGGAAGAGAAGAGGCTTGAATTGCTTGGAGGAGTCTAGATATGCAGTATTACACCATTGGAGGTTCATTTCTAAGGTCATAGCACCCTTTTGTATCATCAATACCAAGGGAATCTCTCAAGGAGTGCGCAACTCCCATTGAGGATACTCATAGATCTGAAGGAAACCTTGGGGGTTTTCACTCAAACTTGAATCATCCCTACTCTATAGCCCATGATCTACAGTTTGAGGGTATTTTGGTGGAATTTGGAGGCCATTTACTAGGAGGCCGAAATATTGAGCATTTCCATCCAGTCAAGTTCGTACAAGTTCCAGATTCATCCTTCCAGGGTCGTACCATCTCTTGATCCAGCCATCCAGGGCCGTACCAGCAGGGATCTGAAGGAATCCAGTCCCCAAGGGAAATAAATTAATCTTATAATCAGCTATATTCAAAGGGTGAATACCTAGGGTCTCTATATCTTCTATATTGTACCAAATCTGCAGATCTATGTATGAATATCATTTATTCTATTTAAATAAAGGTCAGATCTGAAGCTTGTTATCTTTGTTTAAGTGTTTTCCTCATTATCATATGTTCCATACTTGTTGCAATGTCACCTAAGCAATAAACTCATGAAGAAGGTTGATCTTTGTCCTCTGAGACCTTCATGAAGAAGGTAGTCACGGTGTCACCTTTTGTCATCTTGCTACTTTAAAGTTGGCCCTTCAATGTAAGAGTTTGTGTAGATGATTGGCTTCCTTTTCTTGTCATCATCTTCCTTCCATTCATCAATAGCTTTGTTCATCATATTTTGGATTCTTCACAAACCCTTAACTGGGCTAGAAAACCTAACGACTAGGCTAGGCTACCAACCTTAGGTTTTTTTGGGCTTATGACTGCCAACAATAAGCCTTGAAAGTTAGAAGAACGCAGGTAATCTTGAAGGCTTCTTCAAAGAGGCAGAAACCCTAAAAATAGAAATCTGCAGAAAATTGTGAAACCCTAGAAACCCTAGGGCCAAAATTTCAAAATGCTCAGAAATTCATTTTGAGAGTCTTTTGAAGGTCGTGCTCTCCCATGCCAAAATTTTCCTCAACATACAAGTTTTAGGGGCTCAAACACTCACAAGAAGAGGGTTGTACGAATTTTCTGGAAACCCTAGGAGGGTCATACGGTACTGCAGAAGAGGAGGGATGACTGGTAAAAGCTTGTAGCTTGTGCAATGGGTTCTTCAAGACCTATGCTCTGATACCATGTTGATTTTTCAATAAGATAGGTTAAGCATGTAGTTCATTTCAATTTGCATTTGTCTTAACCATAAACAAGAATGTTGTAGCAACCAAGATCAAAAGAAGAAACACCGTGCACAAGAACACAAGAAGTATCCTGGGAAACCCTTCTCATCAAGGGAAGAAAACCCAGCCAAATCCTTTTCTCTATTCTTTAAGAGAAAGACCTTCACCACCAAGAAAGACCTAGCACACAAAAGGGTGCTCAAGCCCTAGAAGACTAGCACCCAAGATAGGTGCACACTTTTCCCAAGTAATTGTACTTGCTGAAATTTCCAAACTCACATGAAAGATGTGTTTCCACAATGGGGATTTTACCTTTACTTATACTAACTTAAACGTATCAACATAAGTTTCGATTGGCTCAAAAAGGCCAACCTCTCTAAGTCACATTATAATAATAATTATTATTATTATTATTATTATTACTATTATTAATATTGACCAGATTAATTATCTTTTACATTTATTATTAATCACATTAAGGTGGGGCCGACCTGTACCCTTTACATAACAATTAGGGTTACAGGAATGTCTGACTCTTGAACAATATATATAGAAAAGGATCTAATACACCCACTAGTGCTCATCCACTAGGGGCACATCTGGTTCACTGCATTACACAGAAGAACCAGATCTTCACACGTTCATCTATGCTCGTCCACAGGCACGTCCACTTTACAGATCTTCTTTCCCATTGCCTCACACAGGAGAATCATCTAGAGTCTTCTCGTCGACTCTGTTGCTCAGAGGAGGCTAATACATCATCTGCATTTATGTTCACATGACGATGCACCCAACACTTTGAGATTTCACACGTTCACCTTGTGCTCAGCCACAAGCACGTCTAACTCAACAAATCACCTTTTCCACTGGATAATAATCTAGAGTGCTTCTAAACTCTCTGAATGGAGGAGGTCATCTCTACATTCCTAGCTCTATCTCAGGCAAGAACTACGTACCCTTCTTAGGGGCTTTCTCTCAGGTTTATAAGCTGAGAGAAAGACTCACATAGTTGAAATGATCCACATCTCATAGGTTTGTAAGATGGAGAATATCTCACATAGTTGCATTCATCAACATAATCAAGGTTACTTATGTTGTTCATAGATGGACTGACAGAACTAGTGAAAGGATGGGTTAATCCTTTCAAGCCCCTAACTTTACAGGATTCCATTGAACGCACCATGGATTTATTTGGGGTAGCCAATAAAAATAGGTTCACACCTAAGCCACCCATGGCTCAGAGAGGCCGTGACACTAGACCAGTGGATAGAGGGAAAGGGAAATTAGATTAATCTACAAGAAGAGATCTTAGGAGTAAGCAGCTATGTTACACTTGCAAGGATCCTTGGCAGCCAAGACACAGATGTTTTGGCAAAGGGAAAATACACTATGTTGAGGTAGTTTATGACAGTGAGGAGGAGCAAAATAATGAAAATGATGGATCTATCCATATTTTGTAGGAAAACATCAAAGAGGAGGAGGAATCACTATAGGGTCATGAAACACCGATACCTACAGAGGTAGGCCATAAAAGGTCACTATTGCTTCTATGAGTGGAGTTTTGAAATTCAACACCTTCAGAATAAAAGGAGTGGTTCAGGGGAAAAGGGAAACAATGTTGATCGATGGAGGATCCTCCCACAACTTCATTGATATAGCCATGGTGCAGAGGAAACATCTACCCACAGTGGAATTTGAAGGATTCTTGTTTGAAGTAGCAGGGGTCTTTACCATAGCTTGTGACAGGTACATCCAACAAATGAACTTGACTCTAGGCCAATACACCTTAACACGGGATTTTTATGTGGTAAACATTCCTGACACTTATATCATCTTAGGGGTGTCGTGGCTCAGCGCTTTGGGGCCTATCACAACCAACTATAAAACAATGGATATTTCCTTCAACACAAATGAAGGGAAGAGAGTTACACTTAAAGGAATGACAGGGGATTCTCCTAGGATAGTGACAGCGAAAAAGATGCATGCCATATTCAGGTGAGAGGAGATATCCTATGCAGTTTAATGATTTATTATGGATACGAAGGGCGATACCAACAAACCATACCCTTTATTATGGAGTCTTTGAACCTATTTCTCCGGGACAACCACCAGATAGAGGATTTGAGCATATTATAGAATTGGAAGAAGGGGCCAAACCGATCATTACTACACCTTACAGGCACCCAAAGAAGCATAAAGATGAGATAGAGATTTCCATCAAGGAATTGTTGGCTATGGGACATATCAGGCTGAGTTCAAGTCCATTCGCATCAGCAGTTGTGTTAGTTAAGAAGAAGGATGGAACAATGTGCATGTGCATTGACTATAGAGCATTGAACAAGAGGACTATTAAGAACATGTACCATATTCCCCAGATTGATTATCTGTCGGATGAACTTCATGGTGCAGTATACTTTACTAAGATAGATCTACGATCGGGCTATCATCGGCTCAAAATGAGAGAACGGGATGTACATAAAACTGCATTCAAATGTCACTTCGGCCACTATGATTTTCTTGTGATTTCTTTCGGCCTCACCAACGCCCCTGCCACTTTTTAGTCATGTATGAACCATGTGTTCAACAAGCAATTGAGAAAATATTTTCTTGTCTTCTTTGATGACTTATTGATCTATAGTAGGACATGAGAGAATCACTTAAGGAATGTAGATGAAATTTTGGGTATCATGGAGGAGCAATATTTATATGCCAAAGAGTCTAAGTGTAATATTGGCATGACCAAGGTTATGTACTTCGCACATATTATTGGGGAAAAGGGAGTACAGGTTCATCAAGAAAAAATACAAGCTATCACCAATTTGCCTACCCCAAGGACACTCACAGAACTCAAAGGGTTCCTTGGAATTTGCAGCTACCACACTAAGTTCATCAAGGGATTCTCCCAACTTTGCACCCCTATGATAGACTTAACCAAAAAAGGGGCTTTCACTTGGAATGATGAAGCGCGGGTCACATTTGAGAAAATGAAGAAGGTTATGAGCACTTTCCCTACATGATTTTTCTCAACCTTTCATATTAGAATGTGATGCACCATGTGCACGAGTAGGGGTCGTCCTTATGCAAAATAGGCACCCTCTTGCTTATGAGAGTCATAATTTGAGAGGCCCTGAGTTTCTCTACACAATATATGACAAAGAGATGTTGGCTATAATGCATGCTTTTTGGAAATTCAGACAATACTTAGTTAGAGCGAAATTTGTAGTAAGAACTGACCACAATAGCCTCAAGTACTTTTTATCTCAAAAGGACTTGAATGAGAGACAACAACAGTGGGTGAGAAAGATTCAAGCTTACAATTTTGATATTGAATATGTCAAAGGCAAGAATAACGTAGTTGTTGATGCCCTATCAAGAAGACCTTTCGCATACTCTATGACAGAAATATCAGTAGACTGGAAACCACAATTGTTGGTGGAATACTCAAAGAACAGGTTTGCATGTGAGTTGATGGATGAAAAATTACAGGATGACAGGTACGGGATCATAAATGACATAATTTATTACAAAGGAGGGATCTATTCGGTACCTGGATCTACATTCAAAATCAAGGTACTCCAAGCCTTCCATGATGCGCCAATAGCAGGTCATCACGGATTCTTTAAGACATACAGACAAGTAAGAGAAAAGTTCTCTTGGAAAGGACTCAAAGGATACATCATGCTCTACATCATGGAATGCACTACTTGCCAACAAAATAAATATGAGAACTCTCACCCAGCATGACTCTTACAACCCCTTCCAATACCAAAGAACAAATGGGAAGGTATCTCCATGGATTTCATCACAGGTCTTCCCAGAGTGCAAGGTAAGGACTGCATATTCGTATTTGTGGATCGGTTGACCAAATTCAGTCGTTTCTTCACCATCTCCATGGACTACAGCGCATCACAGATAGCTCAGTTGTTCTTTAGAGAGTTTTTCAGGATGCATGGCCTACCTAAGAACATTGTTAGTAACAGGGACAACAAATTCATGAGTATCGTCTGGCAGGAAATGTTTAGATTAGTAGGTATTGAATTGAATCCTAGCACCAGTTACCATCCCCAAACCGATAGGAAAACTGAAATTGTCAACAAATGGATAGAGGGTTACCTAAGAAATTATGTAGCAAGGCAACAGAAAGCTTGGGTCAAATGGCTTTACTTGGGGGAGTATTGTTACAATACCACCTACCACGTCCATTGGCATGTCCCCCTTTAAAGCTTTATACAGTTATGATCCTATTACTTTTGAGGAGATTGTATTTTGGAAAAGAAAAGTTCATATGGAAAAGGAATGGATACAGATTAATCACGACAGCATCAAATAACTCAAGGACAATCTCCATAGAGCACAAAACCAACAGAAGTTGTATGTAGATAGGAAAAGAGTGGAGCGCACTTTTGAAGTGGGTGACCTAGTGTACTTGAGGTTGCAATCGTACAGACAAGCATCGATCAAGAAGAGTGGAGATGAGAAATTACAACCACGCTTCTATGGTCCATATGAAGTACAAAGAAGAAATGGGGAAGTAGCATATGAATTGAAATTTCCCTCAGGGAGTAAAATCCACAATGTTTTCCACGTATCTTGTCTGAAAAGACCATTAGGTCAACATATCCTAGACAATGAGACATTACCACAAGTTGTTGAAGAAGGGAATCTACACTTAATACCTGATGATATCTTAGAAACCAAGGTGAAACAACTAAGGAGCAGAACAATTAAAGAATATTTGGTTAAATGGAAAGATTTTCCCATAGAATATACCACTCAGTAAATTGAACGAATGTTGCAAGAGACAGGTTATGGATTGCTTGAGGACAAGCAATTTCCAGTAGGGGAGACTGTAATATCTCCTTCTTAGTGACACAAGGGTTCTAGGACATAGTAGTCTAATTACCCCTCTCGACTATAGTCCAATACAAATAAGGGAAAGGGAAGTATGATTTGGTCACTAAGAGATTTAAAGTTATATTATTAAAGTGACATTGGTAAAGGCTAGGGAAGAATGAAGTGACTAAAAGGAAAATTAAAGTAAAAAACCTTAGTAAGTGGGAAAAATAAACTCAATGACAAATTAGACAAGGGAGTATAAAAGAAACAGAAGGGTGCACCTCTCGACATTCTATTCTCATTATTAATTTTCACTTTGCACTCTTGAGCTAGACAACTTACGTTTTGAGGGTTTTGAGTAAACAAACCCTAGAAACCAACAAGGAGGTGAAAGATTCCTTTGTTCTTCGTTCAAGTTTGGCCAAGGAGGTGAAAGATCCCTCCCTCACCATTATAATCTAGTCATGGGTATTCAACAAGAAATATTTGGATTTTGGTGTACAGATATGAAGGGTTTCCAGTAGTAGGGTGCATCCTTGGAAGAGAAGAGGCTTGAATTGCTTGGAGGATTCTAGATCTGCAAGATTACACCATTGGAGGTTCATTTCTAGGGTCATAGCACCCTTTTGCAGCATGAACACCAAGGGCATATCTCTTGGATTATTTTATTCATCTTGGAATGAATTTCTGAAGGAGGTCCCAGATCCCATTGAGGATACTCATAGATGTTAAGGAAACCTTGGTGGTTTTCACTCAAACTTACATCATCCCTAATCTATAGCCCATGATCTATAGTTTGAGGGTATTTTGGTAGCATTTGGAGGCCATTTACTAGGAGGCCGAAATATTGATCATTTCCATCCAGTCAAGGTCATACCAGTTTCAGATCCATCCTTCCAGGGCCGTACCAGCTCCAGATCCAGCCATCCATGGTCGTACCAGTAAGGACCTGAAGGAATCCATTCCAGAAAGGAAAGAAATTAATCTTATAATCAGCTATATTCATAGGGTGACGATGCAAGATACCAGATATATAAAATATGTAGAACAGAAATAAAATGCTAGAAATGGCAAAATAACAGTAAAATATCCAGCATAATCTTCACAATACACAGGAATGATATAACAATAGCAATAGAAATAGCACTTTGATTCGGAAGCAATGTTCACAGGCCTCTTCGAGGGGGCAACCTCCAATCGAGCAGCGCTCTGTTACAATAATCTCCAAGCTAGGGTTCTCATACCCTCGACCCTTATTTATACTAAATATGTCTATTAAGAGAAGCATCTAGAGGAAGGAAGATCCTTCTAAGTGGAGAAAAGCTTCTATTAGGTCTCTTACATCCATATATTCTATTATTTATTGAAAGGCCTTATTAATATTGACCTTTATTACATCGAGGCCATTTGATCTACCTATGTGTGGGTTAGGATAAAAGTAGCCTTGTCCTCAAGCCTTGAGAAGTGGAAACTGCTGCAGAATGGTATTTGGTTCCCAAGTGTCATATGTTGAGTCATATCTCCCTTTGTACTTCCACTGTTGGACACCCTCTATGGCATGCAGTTACAAAGCGCCACGGTTGTAAAATGGATCCTTCCTTGACTAACTCACGGAAGGTTGGTTTAATTTAGCACAGGACAAATGCACTTCTTTCGCTTGAAACATAAGCAAGGATGTAACGACTGACTAGGCGAGCTAACTGATATCTGACTTGTCCCACACGCTTGAAGCTTTAGCCAAGGAGCCATAAAATTTGGGTGCTAACCCGACGTGTCTTTTCGACATGCCAGGGAAGTTGCTTATGGTTGGTCCCTCGGAAACACGATCCCCTTACGCAAATTGGCGATTCGAGGCGACCATGATGCACTTCTTTGCTTCATTCTATTATGTGCCATGAAGCAGTTCTCTTTAAAGTGCAGAATAGCTTCTCGATTTGTAAGTGTTTGGTCAACCCTTTGGACAACCAATTTGTACCGGTAAGTATAGAAGGCCGGTGGCTTACGTCCATACTCTGCTTCAAAAGAAGTGTCACGAGTGGTTGTATGGTATGTAGTGTTGTACCACCATTCGTGAGGAGTATTGAGCCCACTGGTGTTGTTTTTGAGGGGCAAAGCACCTCGGTATGTTTCCAAACACTGTTGACAACTTCGTTTGACCATCAGTCTGGGAAAGTATAAGCTGTGTTGAGATGCAATTGTGTGAATTGTAGCTTAAACAGTTCTTACCAAAACTTGCTTGTGAAAGTTGGTTCTCGATGGAAACAATAGAGTCGTACTATGGAAGCTTAGAGACTGGTCAAGAAAATTTGAGCCACGATGGATGCAGTAAATGGGTGGGAAGAGCATAAAAAATGAGCATATTTGGAAGGCCATCCACCACCATATTGTAATTGATTTATTCCCCAATTTAGGTAGCTTGTAATAAAGTCCATAGAGATATCCTTCAAATAGCGGGTGGAATCAAAATCACTTGGAGTGTGCCAGGAGGTTTGCTTATTTCTCCCTTGTTGCGTTGACACACCCTCTCATCTCAGCTGATAAACCGGATGCTGTTTCATACAATCCTAGAAAAAAGAACTTTTGACTTGGTCATATGTTTTGTTGAACCCTAAAACTCGAGAAAGCTTACAGTGGTTGGCTTAGTTGTTTACTTAAATAAGTGTGTATCCCGAGCTCATCACGGGCAGGGGAATTACCCTAGAGGCGAACCTTGTTCTCTGAGTTGCTAGATCAGATCTTGAACTTTGGGATCTTGAAGCCATTCACATTTGACTTGGGGCCAATTATGGGTACAATGAAGGAAAGAGAAAAAGGATCGCCGATCTTCATTTCGAGACATTGCATCTGCCACGACTTTGTCTTTGCCCTTCTTGTAAATGATCTCATAATCATATCCAAGAGCTTAGTCACCCATTTTGTTGTTCACCTTGGGAAATGTGTTGTTCGGAAAGTACTTGAGGCTGATGAATGCATCTTAATTTGGAGCGTTGCCCCAAAAGATACAAGCGCCATAACTCTCAACGGCATCTTGGAATGCCAACATTTTCTTTTTCATAAAATGGGTTTGCCCAGATTCTTTTAGAACGGAGTTGTTTGCTGGTAGAGGCCAAAGGTCGACCCTCTTGCATAAGGACAGCGTCGATTACTTTCCAGTCATTCCAACACAAAGGTCTTTGTGAAGTGGGGAAGGGACAGGGGAGCAGAATTGAATAGTGCGTCTTCAAGGACGAAAAGCTTGGCATTGCTTTGAGTCACAGGTAGAGTTCTCTTTTTTAGGAGTGTAGTGAGAGGTTTTGCAATCTTTCCGTAGTTCTTACTGAACTTGCGATAATACCACATGAGGGCCCAAAATCCCGCATAAGCTTTTTGAGGAGTCTTTGGGTCGCGACGGTCTTGCATAACTGTCTTTTCGGGTTCACCCTAACGCCATCCTTTTCCACCGGATGACCCAAGTATTCTACTTACAGGCACCAAAGCACATTTGAATTTGTTTGGGAAAAGTTGGTGCTAAAGAGAGTAGGCTGAGAGAACTTGATACATATGAGTAAGATGGGTACATCCAAGTTTTGCTATAGATGGGGATATCATCAAAGAAAACTAAGACAAAATGGCCGGAGAAAGGAGACATGGTTCATGAGGCTCACGAAGGTGGGAGTACACAAACCAAAGGGCATGAAGCCAAAAACCATAGTAGCCCTCATGAGTCACGAAGGTCTTGGGAATGTAAGCCTCTTTCCTCTGCATATCTGGTGATAGCCGAGCAAAGATCAAGTTGAAGGTGAAGAATTGAGAGCCACTCAATTCATCGAGGAGGTCATCAATGGCAGGAATGGGAGACTTATCTTTGATGGTCAATTTATTTGTTGGAAACACCGGAAGTGTTCAGGACACATTCTCAAGAACCTTCTTTGATTACCATGACGGCCAGAGGAATGGGGAGCTGTATTTCCTGGGGCCGGATGGCGCCCGGCAATAAGGAGTTCTGGTCATTTTTCAATTTCATTTTGGCCAATGCGAGAAGGGGTGGCGATATATTGGGGAGAGCTTCACGGGACAAAGTGGAATGATCATGGATCTATGTGAGGAGGGAGTCCTTGGGGAGTAAATACCGTTTGATGATGTTTAGAAAGGAGGCTTGGAGGTCTTGGGCTTGTTGTGGCTTATGGTGTGGGTTGACAATGACATACCCGGAATGGCCTTTTAAGCCCAGTTTCCATCACAGATGAGAGCGGTGACCTTAGGTGAACGGCCGGTGATGCCTTGAAATTTATATTGGTGGCCTCCTTGGTTGGGCCATGGTTGAACAGGAAAATCCATGAGAATGCATTTGGGAATTATAGCGGTCTGCACTAACCCACAATGTAGCAACCCGCCCATGTCAATAGCAATTGCAGTTTAGATTGGTAGTCACCGGATTTGGAGGCCTTACATTTTCACGGCGCCACATTTCATAGAGACACCATTGGCAATCATGATTTGGAAATTGTTGGCAGTGATGGATGTAGCAATGGGTTCTTGAGCCAATCGATGAATAAAATTGTGGAGTCTTGCCACTATAAGCGAGAATGATGACATTTGGTGCCAATAATATGCTGAGGGTTGGGAAATGAGAGAGAAATTCGATTGAAACATTGAAATGATCGGTTCCGCCGGGAGGGAGTCGAAGGAGGGTTTATGTCGGTGATTTATGGTATTTCCGGGCACAGGGAGTGTCAACATCCTCCTCGTCTGGATATCCTCAAAGATGGCCATAAAATGTTTTGTTCCTTACAGCCTTTGGAAATATTGTCATCACCAATTATATGAGGCCTTTGAGTTGGCGTTCAGCCATTTTAACCCTGGTCAATTTATGGATCTTTAATAGGTAGGAGGTGAGTAGGTTTAATGGATTGGTGAGGGATAAAGGAAGGCTTCGGTTTTGAGAGAGCATTTTGTTGTGCTTCTTTGCTTTTTTTGGTAGCCTCCACCAAATTAAATGGAATTAGAACCATGAGACGGCGTTTGGAGAATCTCCTCCTTAGTACTGATAAAGAAACCTCGAAAAGCATGATCATGCCCTCATTTTGAAAACCCGGTCGCTCAAATGCAACTATAGAGTCTTCTCGTACTGATTGCTTCAATTTTGTCAAACAGCCCAAATGGTTGGTGTCAATGTCAGTTCATAAAGCTCCATACAAATTGGGTCCAAGCAATACCCTTGGCCGGAAGTTTTCTCCATTGCACAGCTACGAAGCGTTTCTTGATCCTAGATGGAGAACACCATACTCGGAGTTTAGCCAAGTCATTTGTAATGTTGTAGAGAGAAAATAATGTTCCATTTGGGTGACCCAACCCGGGGGGTCCGAGCCATCAAATTCGGTCACATCCACCCTTGGTATGTCCCGTTGAAGAAAGTGATAGGGGTTGAAAGGAATGGGAAGAGATTTCACCTTCAGTCTTTATGTGCATCATCTAAAGAGACATCGAGAGGGATTTTGAGTCTAGTGCAGAGTGATACAACGACAAATTCAAGTGGGTGGTCGGTTCGGTGTTTGACTTCGCCATTGCGGTACTGCGGCTACATTCTGAGATGTCACATTTATATGGATTGCATCACGGGAGGCAATAGTATGCTTGGTTATTTGCACTTCTTGTTAATGGTCTCAAGTAAACCATGTTGCGGAGTGTTGAAGCGAGACTCTAGTTCCTTGACTATGGGTATGGGCCGCGGGATGGAGTGAGCTAGCGAAAAGGAATGGTAGGGATGAGAATTTTGCAGAAAAATGATGGATGGAAATGTGATAAGGAGAAGGTGAATCTAATGGAATAGGTCTCAAATAATGGGAAAAAATTTCCATTTTTTTCACGGTGAGGAGTTATACTTTGGTTTGAAGAATGTTGCAGTCATAAAACCCCCAAATCCTGAACCCGGAAATGTGTATTGCCAGCAACCCGAACGGATCTTGTTTTAGTAGATCTTGTCGGTTTAATTTGTTTATGTTTATGTTTATGCATATTTTATGTTTATGTTTATATTTCCCCAAAAGGTTAGGTATTTAAGGGTTCTGCAGAAAAGGGTTTACCATGTGCTATAGATCTCTGATATACGTCACGGGGTCCAACGGTAATTTGACCCAATATCCCGGGGCACTAACTGGAGGATAGACCTGCCCCTTAACCACCTACCCGACTACCAGGTACTAGAGTATCTTCGAGTGTTGTTCTGGTGACACTATATCGATAGGTTTTATCTAAAGAGACTATGAAATCTAGGTAGATCCGTACACAAGTGTTGTGATCGCTACCACTTTGAAGGGGGTACCAGCAGGGGTTACAAAAGTGTGGCCAGTGTAGGTTAAGCTTAAGAACCACTTGTATTTCTGCGTATGAATCCCTCAACATGAGTTTATCACGGATGGCTTAAAGGCATGGAGGTATCTCTACGGAAAAATACCCACATTCTACAAGGAAATTTTCTGACACTTGCAAGAAAAAAAATACCCACAATTTCTACCAAGGAAAGTGCTCTGATACCACTTGCAAGATACCAGATATATAAAATATGTAGAACAGAAATAAAATGCTAGAAATGGCAGAATAACAGTAAAATATCCAGCATAATCTTCACAATACACAGGAATGATATAACAATAGCAATAGAAATAGCACTTTGATTCGGAAGCAATGTTCACAGGCCTCTTCGAGGGGGCAACCTCCAATCGAACAGCGCTCTATTACAATAATCTCCAAACTAGGGTTCTCATACCCTCGACCCTTATTTATACTAAATATGTCTATTAAGAGAAGCATCTAGAGGAAGATCCTTCTAGAAGCGGAAGCTTCTATTAGGTATTCTTACTTCTGCCTTATTCTATTTTATTGAAAGGCCTTATTAATATTGGCCTTATTACATCTGAATACATTGATCTACCTATGTGCGGGTTAGAACCTTAACAGACGACCTAGGGTCTCTATATCTTCTATATTGTACCATATCTGCAGATTTATGTATGAAGATCACTTATTCTATTTAAATAAAGGTCAGATCTGAAGCTTGTTATCTTTGTTTATGTGTTTTCTTCATTATCGTATGTTCCATACTTGTTGTGATGTCATCTAAGAAATAAACTCGACAAATACTTCAACACATCTTTCTATAATAGAAACCTGCAAAAAAATACATCAAACATCAAACAGAAGCCCTAGTTCGTGGACAAAATTTGGTCGGTAACATTACATAGGGGCCCACACAACTTTTGGTGTTTCATCTCCTAGGGTTAGGTTTTTGGATGTATAGGGTTTTGGAATTCATGAGTAATGTTAAGAAGGCCTCCGGAACCTCGTTGTAATCATTTTTATCATACGGATGAGTGTAGCAAGCCACATCTCTTCTCAGAGATAGCTACCACCATTCGAGCAAGTTGTTTCCAATTCTGCAGTTTTACAGTTTCAACCTATTTTATTTATTCAGTAGAAGTTATTTTTCACTGGATATTTGTTGTTGTTGTTTCTATCTCTGTTTTATTGTATTCAATTTGTTATTCTTTTCGTTTCACTCCTAAATTCATATCAGTGGTATCAGAGTGGTCTACTCTTCATTTATTTTTCTTCGTGCATGTCCCTAACAAGACCTAGGTACAAGAAGTTGGGACTCGAACCAGTCAATCATTTGCAAGATCGGCCACGTCGATCCCAACAATAACCCATAGGGGATGAGAAGAAAGATGATGGAGAAGGAGATCCTTTTAAAATGTTGCTCGAGGAATCCCTTGCGCGAAAAAGGAACAAAATAATGGACAACTTTGCACAGATCCTTCGGCAGTTGCCCACGGGAGATGCATCTTCATCAAGCGGCCATGAAACCCCCTTCAAGGAACAAGTAAATTTTGATATTCCATTATTTGAAGGACTGATAGATGCAGATGTTGTAGATAAATGGATGAATCTGCTCGAAGGTTATTTTTCGGTCCACAATTTTTCCGACAGGGAAAAGATTACTTTTGCACTCCTCAAGGTCGTCCCCCATGTTAAGGACTGGTGGGATACTTACTCTGAGCAAAGGGCCATAGAGGAATATGAAATATTTGCGGTCACCCCCACATGAGATTCTTTCAGGGATTCCATTAAATAACATTACTACCCTTTTGGAAGCTATGAGGACCAGTACACAAGACGGACCATGTTGCATCAGGAAAGGGACCAGACACTACCAGATTTCACCAATATTTTCCATACCCTGCGCACCAAATTGGGTATCAAAGAATCTGAACGACATCTGGTGCTCAAATATCGTGGATGTCTACATAGATACATTCAAACAAAAATGGAGTTTCTAGACATCACATCATTAGGTGTGGATTATAGATATGTTGTCAAGATCGAGCAAAAATTTAAGCAAAACAAGCGAGAGTTTGGATATGCAAACTCCTCAGAGCCGAAGAAGGGAAAAGGCATCCCCAACCCACAAAACAAGGGGCAGAGCAAATATGGTCGCTCTCCGGAAAACCAATCCAAGTTGCAAGCCAAGAAGGGTAATGAGAAGTCGAAGGACACCGGAAAATGGCATGAATACCATAAAATCCCTTGGCACAACACCGAAGAATGTCGCTCCAAGCAGTCACTAGTGGTCGAGCTTAAAGCTTCTGAATCAGAGGTAGATTCAGACTCTGAATCAAATCCAGAAAGTGCGAATCAAATCAGCGATCTCAAACCCAGTGCCATTGTCGCTACCACCAAAGTCCAACCAAGCGAACCAGAAGAACCATAGGAAGGGGAACGCCTTTTTCACTCACAGATGTGGGTAAAGAGAACTCCATTGCATTTCATTGTCGATAGTGACAGTCAGAAGAACTTGATTTTAGAAGAGGTCGTCAAGTGGTTGGACCTGTCGATAACACTCCACCTGCGGCCCTACACCATCGACTGGCTTCACCAAGGACAAGATCTTTGTGTCAACCAATCGTGTCATCTTCCCTACAGCATCAAGCCCTTCAAAGACGAGGTATTGTGTGATATTTCTCCCATTGAAGTTTGTGATTTTCTTTTAGACCAACCATATTTGTGGAAGTGACATGTTGTGTATGAGTCTAGACCTCGCAGTGTTATTATTACTTTGGGTAGACAATTCCACAGGATACCAGAGATAGCGTTGACTACTGCTATTTATTTAATCTATGCTAAGCAATCCAGCAAGGTCATTTCACAGATCGGGAAGTTTGTCTTCTTTGTGAACTGTGCTCACAGTAAGAAGAAGGTTGTCACCACATCTGTGACATCTACACAGAGCCTTTATTTGCAGCAGAAGCACGTGGACGGGATCATGGAAGTGTACAGAGACATCTTATCCTCACCCACTAGGGTACCGACACACTACCAAGTCAAGGATCCAATTGATCTAACCCCCAGTGCCACGTTGCCTAATGGACTAGTATATCATCGCTCGTTGATGGAAAATGACAAAATGAAGCGCTAGATACAATATATGCTTCAAAAGGGGCACATCTGACCCATCTTCTCCCCTTGTGGAAGCCCGATTGTGTTGGTGCAGAAGAAGGATGGGACCTAGTGACTTTGTATAGATTACATAGTACTAAACAAAATTACAGTCATGAACCAGTACCCAATTCCCTGAATTGATGACCTTCTTGACCAACTCAAGGGGGAAAATGTAATGTCCCTTTCCAAATAGGAGCTCCAGAGAGGAGGCTTAATGGTCTAAACCACCCCGTTAGACTATAGCCAGGGCCAAAGAGGGGTAAACAGGATTACTAGAGGTCACTCCAGTCACAGGTGTTATATTCGGAAAGTGACATTGAGCTAAAAAGGGTTAAAAGTGCTTTTAAGTCATTATGAGCTAAAAATAGAAGTCAACAGGGAATTAGGGTTTCANGGAAGATCATCCAGGTCTTCCATCATTCTTCATTGATTCCACAGTGCTCCCATATTCCGGGTATTATCTTTTAGTTACTTATTTGTATTCTGGCTAAGATCCTTTTGTCTTTTGATCTAGCCGAGTGTTGTTATTTTATTCAGCCACAGTTGCTTATTTGTATTCCGACTAAGATCCTTTTGTCTTTTGATCTAGCCGAGTGTTGTTATTTTATTCAGCCGCAGTTGCTTATTTGTATTCCGTCTAAGATCCTTTGTCTATTGATCTAGTCGAGTATTGTCAGTTTATTCAGCCGCATTCGGCCATTTTGTAATCCACAAAGATATCATAATACAACTTTGCAGTCCTTTGTCACGTTTATTATTTGTATGATCATTTATATGATGTAAACCTTTGATCCTACACACACATTAGCAGTTTTTCCTAGACTAGCCAAGTCAGGAACATTACAGTGGTATCAGAGCTTTAGTCCTACCAGCCTGCGACTAAAGACAATGAGTGTAGCAGAGGACCCAGAGGGTCGTGAACACGTAGGTGACGAATATGTCACTTACAACAGGGATCAGGAAAGAAAACATAGGCCTGATTTTCCCCCTTTTCTTCCTAGCTTAGAGGAAGAGGAAGAGGCACACAAAGAAGCAGAGAGAAGGGCAGAGCGTGAGGCTAAGCACGAGGTAGAGAGGATACTAGGAGACAAATATGAGCAACCAGAGGGCAGTGGAAAGGCCCCCGTAGATCCAGAGGCATCTTTCATGCAGGTTATCAATGGTATGTTAGCTAGTCAACGGACCATCTCTCAGTCCTTGGCACAGGTGGTTGATAGATTGGCTAGAGTGGGCACCCCAGATACACAAGTCTCGCATGTAGCACAGGGGAACTCGAGAGCAGGCAGTAGACCCCAGTCACCCTCTCGCACATACACCTCTGCAAGTAGGATTCCCAGACCCTTGTTTCCCAGTTTCCAGAGGGCACCCCCGGTAGCAGCACCACCACCAATAGCACAGAGGCCACCCATTCATGCCGACGACATTGCAGAGTATAGGAGGGAGTACACAGCATTGGGTCGTGACTTCCATCAGGACATGACCTTAATTGAGTACTATGGACTCAGACTCAGGAACTGCCCCAGAGAACCGCAGAGGGGAGGACCACAACAGCAGCAGGGGCATAACCTCGATTTCATCCGAAAAGTTGGGAAACTCACCATCCCTTCTTTCGACGAATCATCCAAATACACCGTCGGAGCTTGGGTACATAAGCTAGACACGTATTACAAGCTCAACCAAATGACTGAGACAGAGGCCATCAGTTTCACGACCTTACACTTGGAGGGTGAGGCACACGAGTGGTGGTATCATGGACTGGTGACATCGGGTCACAGTCGCATCACCTCCTATAGGGAGTTTACAGATAGGCTCATGGACATGTTTGACAGGAAGGATCCCGAGATACACTTCAGGGATCTAGCCCAGTTGAGACAAACTGGCACAGCAGAGGCGTTCATCACAAAGTTTCAGCGGGTAGTCGTGGTAGTGACAGATATATCAGAGCCCAGGATGATCATGCTATTCACAGAAGGACTCACAGAGCCTTTGAGAGGATGGGTGAAGGCATACAGGCCTCCCACATTGCAGGATGCCATCCTTCACACTCGAGATCTGGTAGACTCAGTGCCAAAGACTAAAACTTTATCCAAACCATTTGTGCCCCAGAGGGATCGAGACAGGAAGCCATTCCAGAGAGAATGGAAGGGCAAGGAGAAGCTAGATGATGAGACTAGGCGAGAGCTTATGAGGAAGAAGCTTTGCTTCAGCTGCAGAGATCCTTGGGTCCTAGGCCACAGGTGCATGGGCAAGGGAGAGATTCATTATATTGAGGTAGCAGCAAACAACGTGGACAGTGAGGAGGAGGAGCAGGACAATGGATCCACTAGTTCAGAGGAGGAGTCAGCACCAGCAGAGGAGCAGCCTCCGTAGACCACCGACACCAGCAGGAGCCCATCCTCCAGTAGTCCCACAACTGCCAGAGCAGGCTAACAGGAGGAAACCAGCAAAGGGAGGAGTCATAGCGAGCCTTTCTGGTGTTCCCAAGTATATCAGAGGGATTATTCCTGGGCAACAAGCAATCGCCCTGATAGATGGTGGGGCCACCCACAACTTCATCGACGCTTCACTAGTATCGAGACGGGCACTTCGGACAGAGGAGTTTGAGGGGTTTGATGTTGCGGTAGCAGATGGCCACACAATGGAGTGTCTAGACAGAGTTCCAAACTTAGAGATGAAGTTAGGAAACTACACAGTGAGAGACACATTTTATGTGGTTGACCTATCGGAAACAGATGTAGTGTTAGGAGTTCAGTGGATGATTACCTTGGGAAAAATCACTACTAACTACCAAACCTTGGAAATGGGATTCAGAGATCAGGATGGGAAGAATGTTGTTCTAAGAGGTATGTCGACAGTAGCACCCATGACAGTTTCAGCCAAGAGGATGGAGAGGATATTCAGACATGGGGAGGTAGCATATGCCGCAGAATTCTTGATCACTACTCAGAAGGATTCAGAAGGTCGACAACAATACCATACAAAGATCAAGAATTTATTGGGACGACATCATCAGGTCTTTGAGGCAATTCCACCAGGGAGACCACCTGACAGGGGGTTTGAGCACACCATTGAGTTGGAGGAGGGGGCCAAACCTA
>SNQJ01S0034966.1:51331-67828 GCA_010110895.2 Picea sitchensis
CACAGTCATTATATGCCAAAGAGTCCAAGTGTAAGTGGCATATAATGAGGAGAATCATTCTCCTTAAAAGGTAAAATATGCCTCCAAATGTGTGGAAGCTCCTCCATTAGGGTCATTCTTCACCCCTTCTTGTCTTCAACATGCCCTAGACACCTCCTTAAAGAAGGAATTCAACCTTTCATGCTCATTAACATCTTTCCTTACATGTCATGCTCTAGAGCTCCAATAAGGTAGGGCATTTTCTCTGTGGGTTGTGTTTGACCCCTTACATTGTCATAAATTATTCCTTAGACATCTTCTCAGCTAGGGCATTCATCTTCTAAAGTTTTCCTCTTTCTCACATCTTCTATCCCCTCATTTCAATCTAGGAACAAGGTTATTCATCAATGAAGCAACAAAAGGTAATATAATCCATGTAACCTTGCCTCAAATATGTGTCAAGTTTCCCCAAGTGGAACCTTATGGTGAAGTGTTAGTTAAAAAGCCTCCATCAACCCATCAATAATCCTCTGCAACTTTGTCCTTGGCCAATGTGATGAGAAGTGCTTGAGTAAGCTATAACAAGGTGCATAGCCTCCATACCTCTCCCTGCAACCTATTGTTAGAATAAAAGACATGTGCTCATTTTCACCATAGAAAATATCTCAATATTGTCACCCAACCATAGGCACAAAGGCCACCCTCGAGCACCTTAACCTTGACAAATAGAATAATTTTGGAAGCAAACCCTAGAACCAATAGCCAACCAAGGTAATGTACTTCTCTCCAAAGCTAGTGTACCAAGAAGAGAGCCCAAACCATAACCAAGGCAGAAATTCCAAACCATAACCAAAGACCAAGTCACTAATGCAGCAGTTGCAGCTCTCCTCTAGTCATGTGCACCACTTGTCCTTATGCAGTTGTGAGAGTGAGTGAGTACAAATGAGCTCTAGCGCCCTCTATTTATATTGCTCCAAGTCACCTAACTGGGTCGACTTCTCTTCCTGGAGGCTAATAACTTAATATTAATTATTCTCTTGAGTCGACTTGTCTTCTAGGGTTATTATCCAACGTTTTAGGGTTTTTCTTGCTTCCCAGAATATTCTAGTCTCGTCAAAGGTTACACGTAGAGGTTAATACCTCACGCAGCTACCATAATATCAACACTCCCTCCTAGCTAGGGAGGTATTAAAGGCAATGGTCTTGAGCAAAAACATACCATTCAACCGACAACAACGTCATAGCCACACAGGCTATCTCATGAT
Organism: Picea sitchensis; assembly: GCA_010110895.2. Taxonomy (NCBI): domain Eukaryota; kingdom Viridiplantae; phylum Streptophyta; class Pinopsida; order Pinales; family Pinaceae; genus Picea; species Picea sitchensis. The sequence continues at coordinate 52,576 of SNQJ01S0034966.1, forward strand.
CAAATCACAAGCACCAACATCACTATCTAACTAGATAGTCTCCATGGAAAACAAAACAATGACATCCAATAGAATACAACTATGTCTATTCATAGAAGTATACAACTACTATCCAGTGGTACAGAACCACTCCTAGTAGCACACAGTTACTAACCAGTCACACATAGTCACTACCAGTGGATCACATCCATCACAGTAGCATATAGCTATTGTCTAGAGAAATACAGTCTCCACAACAATCATATCATATGATATCAACCTGTATCAACAATGTCATGATATAAACTAAGTCATCTAGTCCATTCCTCCACTCACATCTGTGAGATCTGGAAGAGAATCTTCCCTCAGAAAGTTAAACATCAACCATCGATTGTCTGGACTATTCTTCCCAAGCATAGAAGAATAAATCTTCTTGATTGTTGAACATGTACCATTCAACCTAACTGGGCCATTCTTCTAGTATGATTCACAATGCAACCTAGAGAGAATGAGTCTTCCCTATAGAATGATTGTCCCTGATTGGTGAACCTGGACCATTCAACCTAACGGGGCCATTCTTCCGACACGATTCACAGTGAAACCTAGAGAGAATGAGTCTTCCCTAAGGAATGATTGTCCCGCACCAACCACCTACATCGAACCATTCTTCGAAACTGCTCACAATTGTGAACTTCAAAAGAATGACTACTCGAAAAGGAAGACCATTCTACTTGACCACTTCTCAGAGTGACTATCAAGGAGAATGATTGTCCTAGAACATTCCCCCACACTGGACATAAGGGGAATCATTGTCGAACCATGACTATCCATTCTAGACCATTTTCTGAACTGGAAAATGATTGTCTATCAAAAGTCTTAGACCACTTTCCGGACTGGAAAGTGACTACCCAACCTAGACCATTTTCCAAACTGGAAAATGATTGTCCATATATTAATAACATATCAGTGCTCCCTCCCAACATGGGGAGTAATCACTTCCCTTTCTAATAAGGAAGTAATGTCCACGAGGCCCAGCTTGTCCCTTAGGTACACAAACTTTTCATCTTGGATAGAGGCTTTACCAAAATATATGTTATCTATTCATCAGTGGAGATTTGCTAGAGAACTACTTTTCCCCTCTGGAATTTAATACGGAGAAAATAGTACTTGATCTCAATGTGCTTCGACCTGTCATGGAACATCGGGTTCTCTGAGAGCTTCACATAGCTCTGGTTATCACAATATATCATGGTCGAATCCAACACCTGGTCAAACAGTCCAGAAACCAGCTTACAGAGCCACACTACTTTCGTACAAGCATCACAAGTTGTAATTATATACTTCTATATTTGCAATGTTGAGTGCAACAAAATTTTGTTTCCTGCTAGCCCATGATATTGTTGCAAAGATCAAACTGAAACATATCCAAGAAGCACTTCTTTTGTTATCTGTACTCCCTGCCCAATCTAAATCGATAAATCCATGCAGTTGTATATCATAACTCAAACGTCCCACGAAGACATTTCAAAGCATGCTTTGCAATTATCCAATTATCATGGTTAGGTTCCACCCGGAACTATTTTCACATCAAAGCAAATATCTGACTGAGTATTCTCCAAATACATCAACGAGCCATTCAATTGTTGATACATGGACGGGTCCACGGGATTAGAGTCTCTCAACTTCTTTAGATCTGTCATCATGGGAGTTTGTCATGGATTTGAAATCCATTATCCCAGACTTCTCAAGAACCATTTCAATACACTTCCTTTGTCATAGGAAGTTTTCACCACGCTTTTGTTGTACATGAGAGGCTCTGCACCAAGTTGCTTGAATCCATACAAGGTCTCCTTCCATCTTCATACATGGGTATCTTTCTGGTGTACCTAAAAACTTTGAGGTTGCTCTATATATGTTTCTTCTTCAATTACTCTGTTGAGAAGAACAATCTTTACATCCATTTGATGTAAACTCCAACCCATGGATACTGCAAGAGATAGAATGGCTTACGTAGAGCTATATTTGGTTACAAAAAAAATTGTCATCATAGTCTTCTCTCTCCTTCTGGAAGAAACCTTGAGCCCTTAATTTTTCCTTGTATTTATCAAGTCTTTTTCACAATTTCTCACATACATTTTTCTTCATCACAGCTTCCTTCCATTCCTTCTGCTTGATTGCTTCTAGTGGGTTCAAATCATGCTCGTAGTCTTATGATTTTCGGTGTAATAACTGGTTCAATTTGGTTGTTCTGGTTTTCTTTCTTTCTTGAAATCTTCATGTTCTTCCTCATGTTCCTCTTCGACGTTGGCGTCCATGGAATCTTCTATAGATTCCATGCCCTTCATGAAGGCTCCAACTTCTTCCTTTCATCATAGAAACATAAATGTAGATGGACAGCCAAGGATATTCAAGGCTTCCTTTCAAAGAAGACTTCTTCTAGAGTCAAGTTGAACATGTGTTGCTATTAATGGTTTCTACTTCCAATGAAGAACATGGATAGATGCTTCATAATCTTCACAGATTCTTCAATGGATCATATCATTGGGGATTAGCTCCCTCCTAATCACGATTTCATGCTTGACTGAGCAATATCTAGAACTTCCTTGTTTTTATTTTGAGACTACATGTTTCTGGAATTCTACAATCAATTCCCTCTATCTGAGAGAGTCCATGCTTATGTCTGTTGCACCTCTCTTTTCTTTTTGCAAAGCATCACAAGTTTGTCCTGGTTTCCTTTTGATTATTGACTTCCTCCGACTCTGAATTCCTATGACTCTAACTCCCTCTGAGTCTCTTTAAGTTTGTTTCTATTTGTTATGGTTGCTACCCATCTGACATTTGTTGCAATCATTGTGTCATCCTTATAAACTTCTTCTATGACAGCTTCTGCAAAGATTGTTCGTCAAAGCTTTGTCAACATATTTCACAAGGGTACCTTCCCGAAACAAGACAAGAAGCAAAAGAAAGATCCAAGATAATATGTTTATAATAGGAAATCGAAACAAGAATAAGGACAAGGATAGAGGCAATTGCTACAAGTCTGGATAGACATCTTCATGATAGCCTTCATGAAATAACCTACCTGAGACAACAAGAACAACAGTGTTTCTAATACAACATCTTCTATATGAAGGATAGTTTCTTGGTAGCAATACTAAGATGATCTTGTATGAGAACAAGAACAAGAAATATCTCCTAGAGTAGGTGTTAGATCTGTTGAAATATTGTAACTTCAAAGAATATTCTAATTATAATTGAGTTATTATTTTATAGATCAAATCCCCTTTTGTGGATTGATCATGTCGGGTCTTGTATAAGACCAAATCCCCTTTTGTGGATTGGTCAAACCATATTTATATGGTAGTATTTGTAAAATTGACCCTTAGGGTTTATAAAGTGGTTTTAACCACTCTTGGAAGAAGTTGACCCTACTTGGTGAAGAGACATAACTCTAGCGCCTCCTCAACTAGTATTTATAAGTGAGGATGGCGCCTCACTTGTTCACTCACTCAATCACTCTTCTAGTGCGCATCTTTTGAAGACAGTTGCAGTTGCAGGAGGAAGGAGAAGAGAGGTGCATGCTCAGTCCTAGTTTATTCTTGGTGGTTTGGTCTTAGTCTTGGCATTGTATTGGCAATCTATTATTGAGGAAGTTTTTGTTGGGTTTTCTCCCCCATGAGGGTTTTTCATGATAAAATGTTGTGTACCTTGTGCTTGTGTTTCTTTTAGTGATCATCTTTATGTTGTTATTTTGGAAATGCATTGATAACCTAATAGCAGTGCTAAATCTTAACATGGTATCAGAGCTTGACTGAATAGAGTACATTTCACTGGGTATCTAAAAATGTCATTGTTGTCGTACAAAGAAATTAGGGCTTTTTACTGAAGAAGAATTTTTTACCAAAAACCATCTAGGGAAGTGTGCCCTACCCTAGCACATCCTTTGGCATCTTGAGCGCACCTTTTCAATGGCCAAACTCTCCGGAAATTCAAACCCTAGTTTTGACTGGTACTAGAAAACCAGGAAACCAGAACCAGTACTAGAAGTACAAGTCCAAAGGTGCGCAAGTCAAGTTTCAAGGGGTAAAACTTGGAATTTTTTGAATCAGTCAGCTCCAACCAACTTGCCTCAACCCACTGCATCTCCTGGTAAGTTCAGATTCATTTTTTGAGCACTTTCATTTTCTAGTCATTTTCCTAGCTCCAGGTCAATATGTCTGCAAGCACCAAGCTTGTTGACAAGTTAGAAGGTGTGGAAAATTTTTATGCCTGGAAGTACAAAATTGGACTCATTCTTGAAGAGAATGACCTTGCAAAATTCATAAAAGAAAATGTAACGAAACCCGAAGAAGAAGCAGCCAAAGAAAAGTACAAGGAGGATATGATTAGGGCCAAAAGAATAATTGCAGATTCCATTAAAGACCACTTGATCCTTCAATTGTCTTCTAAGAATACTCCAAAAGATATGTTTGATGCCCTAACCAGAATGTATGAAGGAAAGAACATCAACCGGAAGATGAATCTAAGAACCCAACTCAAGAATACAAAGATGTAGAAAGGAGAAATAGTTCAAGACTATTTCTCTAGGGTTTCTCAATTCAAGGAATAGTTAGAAGCAATTGGAGACAACTTTGATGAAGATGAACTCATAATGACAATTCTTAATGGTCTCACAAGACCTTGGGATGCCTTCATCCAAACTATCTGTGCAAGAAAAGAGAAACTCCAATTTGATAGCCTATGGGAAGAATGTGTTCAAGAAGAAGCAAGAGTGGCCAACCGAGAAGCCATACTATTAAGGGATGAAGATCAAGCCCTAGTTGTTCATGCTAAAGGAGGAAAGAAAAGGTCTCATTTCCAAAAGGAGACCCACCTTCATAAAGAATCTCACTCTCCAAAGAGATTCACCCACTTTCATAAAGAGTCTCACCCTCGAAAGAGATTCCAGAAATATCATAAGGATCAAAAAAAGGGAAAAGATTTCTCCTCTTATCAGTGTTATCATTGTGATAAGATGGGACACATTGCTAAAAATTGTCCTGCCAGAAAGGAAGAATACAAGAAGAGAAATAACAAAAGACATCATGCCCATGCAGTTGAAGATGATGAGCCACCCAAGAAGGTGACTAAAGAATAAATTGAAGATTATGTTTTGTTTTCCGCCCTCTCAAGATCTCTGATACATGGAGAGGATACTTGGCTCATAGATAGTGGTGCCTCTAAGCACATGACAGGTCAAAAAAACATTCTCTCTAGCCTTACAGAAAAGGACTTCCCTCATAAAGTTTCACTTGGAGATGATTATCAATACCCTATTAAAGGAATGGGAGAATCCACCTACAAACTGGATTCAGGAACTCCGATGAAAACAAAGTATGTACTCTATGTATCGAGTTTGACAAAGAACCTACTTTCTATCTCAACCCTGGATAGGAAAGGTTTCAGGGTTGCATTCATAGATGGTGAAATTCTTATGTGGCCTAAAGGAAAAACTATAGAAGATGCAGGTGTTATTGGAACAGAAGAAGGAGGTTTGTACAAGTTAAAAGGGCACTCAAATGTAGCCTTAACTCACTCTACTGAAAGTCCTTGTGAACTTTGGCATAGAAAACTAGCTCACATCAACTACAAAGCTTTACCATATGTAAGCAAGGTAGTTACAGGTTTACCAGAATTTAAGGTTGATCATGAAGGTGTATGCAAGGGATGTGCACAAGGAAAGAACATAAAGAATCTTTTCCCAAAGAGTGACAGTAAAGCAGAAGGAATCTTGGAACTCATCCACTCAGATGTATGCAGTCCAATGCCATCAACCTCTTTAAGCGGGTATGTATACTATGTATCATTTATTGATTATTACTCTCGTAAGACTTGGATTTATTTCTTGAAATAAAAAGATGAAGTACTCGAGAAGATCAAGGAATTCAAAGCCTTGATAGAAAACCTCTCTGAAAGAAAAATCAAGATACGCAGATCAGATAATGGAGGAGAGTACACCTCAAATGAATTTGGAAGCTTTTGCAAAGATGTCGGGATTAAGAGGGAGCTCACCACTCCCTATAATCCTCAACAAAATGGTGTAGCAGAAAGAAAGAATAGAACAATTATGGAAGCAGTAAAAACTATGATTCACGATCAAGATCTTCCAATGCACTTATGGGATGAAATAGCAAAAACAACAGTTTATGTCCAAAACAGATTATCCCATAGTGCACTTGGATTCAAAACCCTCGAAGAAATGTTCACCGGAAAGAAACCAGAAGTAAGCCACTCAAAATATTTGGTTGTCCAGTAATTGTACACATTCCAAAAAAAAAGAGAACTAAGTTTAATCCCTCAGGAAAGAAGGGAATATTTGTTGGATACTATGAGGTCTCTAAGGCCTTCAAAATTTACATACCAGGTTACCATCGTATTGAGATCAACAGAGATGTAACCTTTGATGAAGATGCAACACTCAAGAGATTAAAGAAATGTCATCTTGAAGAAGTATATGAAGAAGAACCTATAGTTAACCCTGATGATGAGATTCCATAAGATCATGATATGATAGAATCTCAAGAACCTCCCCATATGACGATCTCTCACAAGAGAAATCCAGCTTGGGCGAGGGAACTTATTCAAGATGGAGAGAAGTATGGTGCCCCAGAAGGAACCATGAGACAAAGCAAGAAACCTAAGCCATTCTCCARCTATATGGCCTTGATGTGTGATCTCATAGAAAAGGAACCTACTTGCTTTGAAGAAGCCATTCARAAGAAAGAATGGGTGGATGTCATGACAGAAGAATACCAGTCCATTATAAAGAATGATGTATGGAAGTAGTTCCTAGACCAAAGAACAAAGATGTGKTATCTTTCAAGTGGATATACAAGATAAAACATGCAGCAGGCGGAAGTATTGGAAAACATAAAGCAAGATTTCTGGCTCGTGATTTTTCTCAAAAGGAAAGTATTGATTATGAAGAGACATTTGCTCATGTAGCCAGATGCACTTCTATCAAAACCATCATAGCTCTTGCAACCAAAATGAAGTGGAAATTACACCAGATGGATGTTAAAACAGCCTTCTTAAATGGTGTTATTGAAGAAGAAGTGTATATAGAACAACCATGAGGGTTTGAAGTTGAAGATAGAAAGACTCATGTCTGCATATTGAAGAAAGCTATGTACGAATTGAAGCAACCTCCTAGAGCTTGGTATGGAAGAATTGATAGTTTCCTAACGAGCTTGGGATTTACCAAGAGTAAAGTTGATTTTAACCTTTACTTCAAGGTTATGAACGATGAGCCAGTTATATTGCTACTGTATGTGGATGACTTGTTCTTAACAGGAGAAGAAAAGCTCATCACAGACTGTAAGAATAAGCTTGTTGCAGAGTTTGAGATGAAAGACCTAGGCCTGATGCATTATTTCTTAGGCCTGGAAGTTTGCCAGAGCCCAAAGAAGATCTTTCTTAATCAAGGGAAGTATGCAGTTGAAATACTGAAGAGATTTGACATGTTGGAATGTAAATCCATGAACACACCCATGGAAACAAATTTGAAGCTCATGGTTGATACTTCGTCAAAGTTGGTTTATGCTACTCTATACAGACAGATTATCGAATCGTTAATGTATCTGACGAATATTAGGCTAGATATATGCTTTGATGTGAACACCTTGAGTCAGTATCTGGTAGAGTCCATACATGTTTACCTTGTAGTTGCAAAGCATGTGATGAGATACCTTAAGGGTACGTTGGATTATGGTCTATGTTATACTAGAGATCATGACTTCAAACTCTATGGTTATACTGATTCAAATTGGGCTGGAAGTGTTTCTAATAGAAAGAGCACTTCAGGATGTTGTTTCAGTTTGGGGTCAACCATGACTTCATGGCAAAGTAGGAAGCAATCCAATATTGCTCTCAGCACGGTAGAAGCGGAATACATTGTAGCATGTTCTTCCAGTTGTGAAGCCATATGGTTGCGGAAGTTGTTGACAGTTATGTTTGATCTGGAGATGGAAGCCACCATGATTCTATGTGATAACCAAAGTTGTATAAAGACGACAGAGAACCCAGTGTTCCATGATAAGTCGAAGCACATAAAAATCCGGTATCACTACATTCGTGATATGGTGCAGAGGGGAGATGTAAAGCTCCAATATGTTCAAAGTTAAAATAAAAACTACGTTAATTTATTATACAATTAACTTAACATTTATTCAATTCATGGACAAAAGTCTGTAACACGAATGTTTACACCATAAGAACAAAAGAATGATACATCTTCTATAAAAATGTATAGCACTGCAATTGTAAGCTACAAATAAGAATAAAAAATAATGGTGTTACATGTAAGGCTTGCACCTCAATGAATAGAAAAGTCAAAATCAAAAAGAGGATTTTAAATGCCTGGATCACGTTGCAAATGCATGCTGTCATCTGCCAAATTCCGAGGCACTTAACTCTTCGCCTTCAACGGTAGGTCTTGCTGATCGAATAGGTTTAATCTGACTAGCTGGCCGACTGTTGCAGTTATTCGATTGGTATGCAAATTTGCTGAAATCCCCTTTCAAAGCACCTGTCTGTTTGAGAGCCCTGCAGCAAAGTAACCATATATATTAAAGCACGAGCATGCTTTACTCAATTCCAAAATTCACTTAATCAGTCAATCCTTACCCAACTGATTTCTGAGTCGTCGCTGATTTTAGAGGGGCACGAAGACCACTGGCACGAGCACCACCGGCACTGCATCTGAAGGACGAAATTGTAGAGACAAATCTCTCCATTGACTGTTCTGCTATTACAGAATATTGCTCGAGATGAGACAGGTCGCATGCAAATTTTTCTTGTTGCATGCTATTACTGGTTAAGTCGCTTCTGAAAGTAGGAATATGGTTTCCTGTTTGACAAAACCATTCTGCACAATGAGGTTTAAGCTACGACATATTGAAAACCAGATTTTCCAGTTAAGAGGCAGTACTAATGTCATATGAAAAGAAAAAAAAATCGCAGAACTTCAAACTAGAAAATATAGGAAAATCAAGTTCAAAAATAAGGTCAGCAGTAACAAAAATAGTACAGAAACGCTAACATTCATGGTTAGATTCTAAATGTGTGAACATCATTTTATCAGCATAAGCTGGATGCAAATATGATGAGACTAGCATCAGTGCGGCTCTCGAAAACTCTTAAATGACGAGTTTATGGAATAAATCTTTAACATAGGTGACAACATTATAAAAATAAATTTGCTACACAACTCAGCACACTCTTCAATGATTAATCTTGAAGTAAGCATTAAGCTGTATAGAGCTGCCAAAAGCTGCAAGGAAGAAGAGGTAGGCTACTATACATGCAACTTACAAGTAGCAGCCTTTGGCCATAGAATACTTTAAGGGAGTCCCTATATGTAGATCATCCTGGAAATATTTTATAGTCATTGCTAACAGCATTGAGATTATGTGAAAAAATTCAGTAAACACTGTTGATTGAAGACCGGTATGGGACAGTATGTTCACAGATTTGCTAAACAAAACAAAGATCCTCTGTAGCATCAAACCCATGACACTATGTGCCAAGATGTATTGGAGTTAATAAATTCATATGGCAACGTTTTGTTTGCATTCATGATCAGCAGAATCTGCAGATTTTGTACAAAGATGGTTGAACACAAAACTTCATCAGTATTTTAAAAGATCGTAAATCATCATGTATTGAAGAGTAAGCCAAGATTTAGTTTAATCAAAATAAAGAGAGAAAAAAATTATGGAATACCGTATGATCATTAGTAGCAGAACCTTTTAAAGGACAGGACTTGATTGAACACGGAACTTCTCTCCATAATCTTGAAAAGCAGAAGAAAATACCGGGTCTAAAAATACCAACTAAAAACCAACTATGATAAGAACATTTTTTAGGCATCAACGATCCATGAATCCTTCATGGTTGTGGCAGCCAATGAAAATTGGACAACATTGCCAATCAACATGGTGAAGCAAAATAAGATTATACCAAGGGAAAATTTTAATACTTCCTTAGATGATAATGATACGAGGTATTGAGTTGCACAAAGAGATGGAAAGGCAAAGAGAGGAGATCCTACATACAATAGCAGTAATTTTAAAAATTTGTAGACAGCCATAGAAAAGATCAGTAGGGCTAACCAATTCATGAAAAGGCTATTTGCACAATCAGGATCCATGTTAGACTTGTGTGCATACAGAGCATGAGAAATCATTGAAACAAAAAGAGCCACCTTTCTTTATTTGTACTTACTTTTACTAGTTGTAATGGCATCATCTAATCTGGTCCCCTTTCTATTATTTGCTTTTCGAGTGTCCTAGCAGTCCACAGAATAGTGTTAGATTGCACTCAGCAATAAGGGCATACAATTTAAAATAAATACATTATATAATAAGTAAAAAGAAACAAAGAAATGAAATTCTAAAATAATGTAAGACAAACGATGAGTGAAAGATTCACTGCATACATTGTTATGCTGTTCTCTTGTGCTCACATTCACACCATCTAATGCCTGCTCACTGGAACAGTTCCCTTTGATTGTGTTATGACCCGTGTCCACATCCCATGCTGTGTGAGACACCTCCTCTCTACGAGGAATAAATTCTATTTCTGCATTTTTTAAATCAACATTGTCTGTTGTCTTGGAACAGAAGTAAGAACTCCGTACAATAGTCTCTCTCTTCATTGCGCTTGCTTTATCATCTCGTACATCACTCTTCAATTTACTGCCAAAATTTTTTTTAGAAGGTACTATTTTACTGGATTTTCTGGAACCTGTTGCTTGAAAGGTAATATCGGATTCAGATTTGGCTGAAATCTCAAAGTCTTCAAAATCTTTCCTCTCGATATTTCCATCTTTGAAACAGGAAAAGAATGATGAGTCAGAGTTTAGTGTGTATCTGTGATGTGGAACAACACTAACCATAAAAATTAGACATCACCTCGTCCTGAGATCCCTCCATGCTCACATGCATTTACAACATCCCTGCTTTCCTGTCAAAATGCAGACATATCGTATCACTATTTGCTGATCCACTTAATGTGAACTACAACATATATGATTGGAAATTCGAGCAGATATTTACCAAATATTGGTCAGAAAATAAGTAAAAAGTACCAAAAGAGCGAGAGTAGAGAATCAAGATATTTTGCACTTTTCTTGAAAACAGGAACATGACCCGTGTAACTTTATCATAACTTGTAATTATGCATCTTTATCATAACTTGTAATTATGCATTAATACGGGCAACACACACGTCTCTCCTACACCATGCTTACAACACAACTTTTAAAAATAAAAGAAACTTTGAAATACTAGACAGTTATCATCCACTAATATCAAATGTACTGCTTAAATTCAAAACAATCTCGAATGCTATCTATTGCAGAAGAGCAGGCTGACAACCTTACTATCAGTTTCAAGATAACCAGATAAAAAGCTTTTCCTAAACGCAGGTGTGCAGTCCAGCAACCCTGACATGGATTCCTCTTGGAGTGTTCCCTCAAAATTAGATGTCCTGATAGGAGACAAACCATTTTCTTCATCTTTGAATAGCACTTCTTCAATCTCTTCATGTACTCCAGGCATTATTCTTGGAGCCCTGAATTGCCGCTTTGCTTCTGTAGATGTCAAGCCTTCAAATGGTCAAGGAATAAGTAGTTATAGCAACATATAAGAAAGGAAAGATAAATTCGTACAGGGAAAAAGGTAGTGCCTAAAAACAGTGCTACCATTTTATTTTGAGCTGGTGAGGCTCAGGGATAAAACCTAACTCCATGCTTATTGTGCACCCACATTCTCACATTGGCTTGGAGCTCCACACCAATCCGTTACAAGAGTTTGATCAACTCCTTATTTCAGCATTTCAGGTTATGTTGAGCCTGGATTAGCAATGGGCCTGCTACCACCTATATTGCATGAAGATTGAACATGTGATTTTGATCACATGATCCAGTTTTTTTGCAGGATTACTGCTTCAGTTACGCATCATGCTCTTCATGGACCAATTTTATGGTGTTCACCTAGTCATGTTCTAGTCACTTTCACTTTGTGTTGCATGGTCAGTTCATGCCTTAGTTGTAAGTTTCTTCTAGCATGGTGGTGTATTTGCCTAGTGTTTTCCTAGTTTCATTCATGTTCCATAACATTTCCATAACTTCACCTAGGTAATTTGTTTATCAAAGCTTATTTTCACTTTATACCTAAGGAAAACCCACTTCACCCTTACATTTTCATCACACTTCGTTATTTTTCCTAAGTAGTTTGTGTATCACATCACATCTCTACCTTTTACCTAGGTAAAATTCACATTACACTTACATTTCACCTCATACCATCGCCTAAAAGGTGCATGGAACATTTTGCTTATAACTCCCTAAGTTTTATTCCATATTAACCCCTAATTTCTCATATTTCCATTTTTACCAGTTTGACCACACCTAAATTGTTTAAGATATTTTAATTAGATCCTAAAACCTTAGGCTGAGTGTTGAATTATTAGCCTATTAATGCTCAAATGTTATAATTCTTCATTAAGGCTAATTCCCTAAGTTTTATTTTTTATTTATCACTAGGGAACACAACTTTATGTCTATGTGGTACACACATGAGACTAAGCTAATTTGTTGAGTCTCATATTAGCCATGTTCACATGTGCCAGCATATCCATATCCCATCCTTATTCTTTGGCACACATTTTTTAGGAGGTTGTTGAACCTTGAGTTGACTAAGAGATTATTTGAGCATGTGCCCTAGGGTTTTGACCATCCACCTCATCCATTCACCAATTTACACATGTACACACTTTCCTAGACCACTAGATGGTGCACTCCTCTAGAAGGTCCCACCGGTATTTTGCATAGACTTGTTCACACCTTGCACACATTGCGAAGTGACTTGTAACAAGTTTCAAGCGCCCTTGATCTGGATTTTATGAGCAGAACGAAATGACTACAGATTATTAACAGGTGCTTAACACAAAATAACAGAGATACAGTAAAACTGGTTTTCTATTCAATAAGGAAATAAGCTGAAACTGTAAAATGCAGCGGAAACAAGCTTGTTGGAATGGTGACGGCTTATCTCTGAGAAGAGATGTGACGGTTGCGCTCATTCGCAAGAAGATGATTACAATGAGGCTCTAAAGGCCTTTTTACAATAAACAGGAATGCCAAAAACCCTAGACATCCAAAAACCTAACCCTATGAGATGAAGCGCCAAAAGTCATGTGGGCCCCGTTTGGGTAAGTTAGTACATCAACTTCCCGAGGTCGTAACTTTTGCATACGATCTTCGTTTTAGGCGTATGATAGCCCGTTTGAAAGGTATCGTCGAGCAGATTCATTTTGGGGGCTCAATCATGCCTTTGACTATTATTGAGAAGCTCGATCCCGAAAAACCTTCATTTAGGCCCTCAAAATGGCCCCGGAAGTTAAAACTGCTAAAAATAGTAAATTGTCAAAATTGTCAGAAAAATGTTTTGAGCCAGTTGGAAGAAGTGGGTGGCCACCGGTATCCACCTGGATCAGCCCTAAACAAGAGACTTGGCTTTTGCATGCATTTATAGAAGAGCACCCTCATGAGGAGTTGTACACTTGGCCATTATTCACCTATTTTGGAGATGCACCCTACCTCTTTGACTTAGCATTTTATTATTATTTTGGAGGTCATTATTTCTCGAGGAGAGCCCTTCCACATGGAGAAGACAACCAGTATTTTGGATATGTCTTGCATGAGTTAGAAGGTTGAGAAAGACGACATGTGGCATCACAATCATCTAGCATATTTTATTTAGTATTTTGTATGGGCCTTTTTGTTCTAATTCGCCCACTTAGGCTTTTATTGTAAATAATTTTAGTATTCTCTAATATTTTCCTTGAAGAACAAAATAAGGAAAATATTATTTTATTGTAGAAGAAATAAGGAAAATATTATTTTATTGTAGAAGAGAGTTGAGCTAAAACCTATATAAGGGTTTGCTCACTCCTTCATTTGGCAATGGTTGGATTTGGGAGAATTATCTCCCTTGGAGTTTAATGCAATATATTTGCATGTGCTTGGAGTATCTACACAACTATCTTCTGGGCGAGGCTATATTATATTTTTATTTTCCTTATTGCTGAAATTGTCTCTGACATATATTTATGGAGTAGGAACCTGGTATACACATTCCATTTCTTTTGTTGTTGTCAGTGGAGTATTGTCTATGGATTACATCATTCTCTACTTTAGGATAAGTGTATCTTACATTACTCATGATGACAATAATATTCATGAATGTTGGATGTTATCTACATTTGTGACATCTTTAGATTTATCTCTGCAATTGGGGACAGCAAGGAGAGAGGCAATGTAGCTTGTACTTTTCAGCCATAGTGTTCTCTTTCCATCATTAGGATTGTCTCCTGTTACCCCTCATATTGTATGAGAGGTAACCATGTAATTCTCCTCACATGCTAGAGAATTTTTTTGGCACAAGTACCACCCTCCCGGTGGCATGATGTTCCAGATCACATAGATCTTGAGCACTTTAGATTGAATAGATTGATTTTCCAAAGCACTTATGTAAGAGATCTTGTTGCATTATAATCTCCCTTGCACAATGGATATGCCCACCTTGATGACTTCTTGATGATAACATGGCTCAATTGATTTGGCACAATAATGATGATGATGTAGACATGATGCTATATTGATGTTTATACTTATGAGGCTTGGTGTAGTGTACACTGTCATATCTTTACTTCATTGCTCATATGTGGTGTTAATGTCTCATGTATTTGTCATGACCGTGGTGAACATGGGTTGAATCTAGTAATGGATCATAACAGTCTAAATTGATATTATTTGATTTATTGTGCCATGGTGGGTTATAGTCATCTTTTAGATAAGTGTTGTCACTCTTGGGTTAAGTTTGCTGAAATAATGTAACTACGAAGAGTATTCTTATTATTATTGTTATTTTAATCATAGGATTAATCCCCATTGTGGATTAATCATGTCGGTAATTGTATTAGGACCAAATCCCCTTTTGCAGATTGGTCAACAGACAATTGTAATGGGCAGAATAAGAAGTTGGCCCCAGCAGTTATTATTGAGACCCAGAATTAAATTAAAGGTGGGTTTACCCACCCAGAGTGAGAGGTCGGCCCTGCCAGTGAAAACCCTTCACACGTGCCAGTCTTGTATATATAGAGAGGCTAACGCCTCACTTTATCACACAACACACTTGCTCATTCTTGAGAGGCAAGCTGCAACTTACCA